>JAODAL010053145.1:0-25492 GCA_025379985.1 Phyllomedusa bahiana | reverse complement strand
TTTATTTTAAAAAAAAACAAGTACCTATCTGTGTGTCATCGCTCCACCCCCACACGCTCCCGAGGCGATATTCATCTCTGTAGTTGAGTAAACATTGTTTGGCTAATCCACAGAGGATAACTGTATTTGTTTCTCCCTCTTATCTGCTCAGGAGAGAAGATAAGTTCCAAGCAGGCAGCGTTCTTTTGTTAGTTCACGGACTGCTGGGGAGAGGGGGGATGACAGGGGCGTCTGCATGTTTTACTCATGATAATTACTTTAAAAACCAGTGGATTCTCTAACAAAAGACACAGGCTCTTTTTTCTCCCACTCCCTTCAAAGCTCATTCATGTGCCCTGCCATCAGATAAGAAGTGCAAACAACGCAAGTGCGGCCAGATCAGCTCCTGGTCGTAGCCAATGTAAACAGTCAGGAAACTAAGGGCATCTTAGTCAGGCTGTATCTTTTACAGGCTACACTTTTTATAATCACATATATTTAGAAGAGTGATTAAATACCCATTTTGGAGGATCCCACGTCAACATTACATCGTGGCAAAACCCCTTTAACAGATGTAAGTCGGCATGTTGTGAGCTCGGGACTTCCTGTATACTTTTTTTTTTTATATAAATCCTGAAAAAACCCTTCAAGAGTGTATTGCCTAAAATTGATTGTAAAATCCATGGCTTCCTGTCAGATTTGCCATGGACTTGCTGTAGATTTTACCCACTGAAGAGAAAAATCTGCAGCAACTCAACATATAAATTACCCAAAGAGTAAAGAAAAAAACCCTAAAAATCAGGATACCATAGTGTGCTTTCATGCAGTCCTATATTACAGTATACATCATGTAAGCATAATGTTC
This sequence comes from Phyllomedusa bahiana, assembly GCA_025379985.1. Classification (NCBI taxonomy): domain Eukaryota; kingdom Metazoa; phylum Chordata; class Amphibia; order Anura; family Hylidae; genus Phyllomedusa; species Phyllomedusa bahiana. Next base: position 24,648 of record JAODAL010053145.1, on the reverse strand, counting down.
TGTACTACAGCTCAAGTAGAGCTCTGCTACATCTGTTCATGCAGTTAGTCATAAAACCTAGGATTATGTCTTACTAGGAAGTGCCGATTCACTCTCGCTGTTATGTCGTGAGCTGGTGGACTCCGAGTTTAGGCTGAGAGTGCTGGGTATAGACGACAGCTCGTTATAGAGCTGCTCCATGTCGTCAGGAACCACCGGCCACGGATGTCTTCTGCTGTGTCTTACCGCGTCCCAATTATGCTGCTTTAAGATATCACATCCTTGCTTTGTTTTGGAAAGTAAGCCAAGAACGTATGCACAGGTTCTAAAAACACACACAATACATATGAGATGCATAACACTGGGTGGCGGCAACAGGAGGCGCTAACGATCTTAAATTATGACAGAGCTAAATCTGATGGTGATGTTGAAAAGTACCCCAATATTGATATTTACATGCATCTGCTAGTGTCAAGTAAAGGATCACATGCTGTCTGCCTGGAATGGAGCTAATTTAGGTTCAATGTCTGCAGTAAGCTTTTCGGCTCCACCTAGTGGCGGCTGCAGCTAGCCAGAATGTATATAGCCAAATATGAAAAACCTAGTCACATAACGAACATTGAGAGATTTTCTGCAGTTTAATGATTTTATGAACTGATTGATCTAGATATTGCCTTGTGTCATCTTTTAGGGCTATAGCTTCCTTCTGGCAAACTTGCCTTTACTCCATTCCTTTGTTAGCCTTTTTGTTACTCCTGAATACCAATACATACTTTTGTCCACTGAAGAGTTCAGTCTTTGCTGAATGAAACGATTCTAAGTTGCTTCTGTATTTTTGATTATTAAATATTTGCAGTATTAGGTATAAAGTTCTGTGGGGCCGCTCTTGTCAGGGTGATTGCCCCACAAAGGGCTGTAATAGGGTTTTCTGACTATAGGGGCAGTATAACCTGGATAACTATTACACTTTTTTTCCCCACAGTATGGGTTTCCATTGATTTCCATCTCTGAAGTGAATTGGATTACTATTCTGACTCGGGACGTTTGGTGCCCATCTCCATTGTGGCGAGTCTATATTTTTCTATATGTTTATATATTTCCTATATAATGAAAAGTTATGTTTTATTGAGGCATATTTTTTTTGATTGGTTGTGTTTGTGGACTATTTAAAAATTTTGTATCCATTTTTGTTCTTCTTTATATCAAACATTGCCTTACCCTCGAATAGAGAGCACTTCACAGTGCTGAGCCAGCGAAATTATATCTGGAATCACATTTTCCTCTTGTAATAGGTTAAGACCCCAGTTTGAAGATCCAATGTTTCCCTGCAAACAAAACACAGGGAAAATTCAAGGTACCATTCGCAGACTACTTGCCGACCGCCCATAGATTATATATGTCCGGGCGGTGTCAGTTTATCTTTGCAAGGACGTTCTAGAACTCAAGGGTATGTTCACACGGCTTAATTGCGGGACGTATTTAGCCCCGCAATTACACCTTGTGTACGGGGGCGGGGTGGGCGGGCCGGCAGCTCGTCAGCCCCATAGACATGCATTATCCATGGCGCGTATACGCCGTGAATAATTGACATGTCACTTCTTTCCCCGCTCGCCGTATTGTGCGAGCGGGAGAGGAGACGGAATCCATAGTTCTCTATGAGAACTGTGGATTACCGTAATGACTGGGACGTATTTCAGCCTGTAATTCGCGCAGTACAGAGCGAATTACGGGCTGAAATCCGTCCCAAAATAAGCCGTGTGAACATTGCCTAAGGGTATGTTCACACGGCTTATTTTTGCCGCATATTGCGCGCTGCAATTACGGTAATCCTATGGATTACGTATCTTCGCCCTGCGCAATACGATTGTATTGTACGCGCGGGGGGAGAATTGACATGTCAATTGTTTGCAGCGATTACGCGCCACTGACAATGCATGTCTATGAGGCCAGCCCCCTGTGCTTTGGAATTACATGCTGATCAGCGCATGCTTTCAAAACACCCGGCGTATTGCGGAGCGTACTATACGCGCAACAATACACCGTGTGAACATATCTTAAGGCATCTTTTAGGACGTATTTCGGGGTGTAATTGCGCTGCAATGCGCCCCAAAATATGTCCTGTAATTACGGTAATCATCGCTCTAAACGTACGGCATCTTGCGGCGCGCACAGGTACCCGAAATACGCGCTGTGGAAGACCGAGGACAATCAGCTATAATTACCGTAATTACATTACATATTTCGGGGCATATTGTAGTGCAATTAAGCCCTGCAATACGGTCTAAAATACACCGTATGAACATACCCTAATTATACATCTGAGCAGGTGGAGAGCCAATAGCTGGGCTCTACAGTGAGAAGGCAGGGATGGATTATTACTGTCCCTTCCTTCCCAATCACAGTATATGCAGTGCTCAATGAGCGCTGTGTTCACAGACAGGCAGGATACTCAAGGACTGCATTATATCAGCTTTTCAATTAGAGCAGGGGATGTATTTCCCCTGGATTCCTCCTGTAATATACCAGCCCCAGTTACATGGGAAATTAGGAAAAAAAAGTGGTAAAAATGCCCCCCCAAAGGTCTCTTTCTGGCCTTATGGGGAAACAGTATGTAAAATAAAAGAATACAAAAAACAAAATGTGCACAAAATAAAATTTTCTTAAAATTAATTTGAACAGCCCAAAAGGCAACTTTTAGCGATATGCATGTCCATGATGGAAAAGTGACACAATCACAAAACTTATTTTAGCAACAATCCTGCAGTCAAAAAATAAAAATGTGACATTTTTATTTCTACTATTTACATAAAAATCAAGCCTTACACATCACTGAAAAAGGTGAACAAACTAGGAGAATAACCAGGAAAGCACAGGAACCGGTTAAAGGGTTTTTGCCATCTTATAAAATCCTCTCTTTTTGAGGCCAACTCATGGCTCGCTATGAGCTGGCCTCAGAGAAAGGGGGAATGGTCACGCATGTGGTGTTCTTCCACTTAGTTTTTATGTTAAGCAAGGGTATAATCAGAACTCCCACAGACATGAAATTGGTAGAACAGCGCATGCGCAGCCATCCGACAGTTTTCTGAGGCCACCTCGTAGCGAGCGCCATGAGCTTGTTTCAAAGACGATTTTTACAAGGTGGCAAAATCCCTTTAAGAACTGAATTTACACAAGAAGTGTTTCAGAAAAGTTTATTTCATAGGATATCACCCATGATATTTCCATACAGATCTTAGAGAGGGGTCCCATCAATGAACTAGAGCTGCGCACCTCTATGGCCATCATGTAATACTACGTTTCTCCTGAAGCGAGAGTTCCCCGACCAAAGCCAGACCTGTGAAAATTACCTGATTGTCATTCTGATTTTGATTGCAAAAGAGATGGTCTCCAGGAGACGATGCTATCAGACATGACCAGAACCATATATCTGACGGAAATTCTTTACAGAGGTCACCTTGATTCTCTGTGCAATATATTTGTGTGTTGTGTTCTCTATCATAGGGGTTTCCAAGACCCACTTCCCTCAGATGTAATGTGGATAAGTAACAGTACCAAACTTAGGGCATGTCCCCACGGCACGGGTTTTCGGACGGTTTTTCAGGCGGTTTGCGGTTTTGCAGACCGCCTGAAAAACCGGCCGAAAATGAGCACAATGGTGGTCTATGGAAAACCCGTGCTGCAGTCCCCAACTGCACGGTTTTTCCGCCGCGGGCCGCTCAAATAGCATTGAGCATGTTCATTCTTCCGTCCGGTTTATGAACACCTCAATGGGAGGGGGAGGGCTGTTCTCCGTTCAACGTGGAGAAAAGTCGTCCCCCCACCCGCGGCCATGGGGACAGCCGCAAAATCAGTCAAATACCGGCCGGATAAACCGACCGGTATTTGTCCCTTGCAGTGTGCACGCACCCTTAGCAATTTGGTGAGCCAGGCGATGTGTTAGTTGAAACTAGAGACTCAGCAAATGAGCCCACTCCATACAACCTTACCAGCATTTGGCTTTGCTAAACCCTGCAGTGATCTTAAAGGGGTTGTCTCACTACATTGATTCATCTTACTTCAGTCCTGTTTCTTGGTTTCATTTTGAATTCAGGGGCGTGTTTACTGGCTTCTACTAGGCTGCAGTAGAAGCCAGGTCTGTAGCTATAACAACCAGTGCTGGCAGCCTATCAGGAGAGATCAAACAGGTCTGTAGCTGTAGCGACCTGAGGAGCTGATGCAGCCCAAACAAGAGGATATCTCAGAATAGGTAGGACACTGCTAATGGACATATTGAACAGTGACTTGTTTTTGCAAGATCTTTAACATAAAAAACAGCAATCCTTGTAGTGAGACAACCCCTTTATTAAGGTATTATTCTTACCAAAGACCATAGAGCTGCCTTAAGTTGCTTGATTCCTTCCCACGTATCCAACGACGGAGAGCGAACCGTGTAACTGAGATCTGGAACAACGTTCTGTAAAAAATAAAATGCATAAGAGGCGGGATTCAGTAACACACAAATTGCAGAATGAAGAGAGACATTCGTAGTGGGAAATTTCCACTACATGTAAATGTGACCCAATATTAAAAGGGGGGCTCCATTGTACTAAACGCTTGGTTGGAAAGGTTCAGAAAAAAGAAAAACAAAACCCTCTCCTCAGAAAGCTGCTTTTTTCGGCACCAACGACGCTCCCGGCTGATGACGTCATGTTTATTGTTTAAGTGACCCTGCAGCTATTTTACTATTATTATTATTTATTTTATAGCGCCATTGATTCCAGGGCGATGTACATTCAAGGGGGTTACATACATAAGGCAAACAAGTACAATGGTGACAATATGTGACTAACAACTGGTACAGAGGGAAAGAGAACCCTGCCCTCGAAGGCTTAGGGTATGTCCACACAACGTTTTTCAGATCCATTTTTGGATCCGTTTTTCGGACCCAAAACGGATCCAAAAAAACGTATCTAACCATGTGCAGTTTGATTTATATTGGTCTCAATGTAAAACACGCATCGCCGTTCAGACGAGTGATCGCTGCTGTGTGTTTACTTGCATCTTTTCGGTACGCTTTTCGGATCCGCTTTAAGAATTGATATGTCAATTCTACTTGCGTTTTACGCAAGTAAAATCCCCGTAGGAGACAATGGAGTGCGCTTTTGGAGCCCGAAAAACGGATCCAAAAGCGTAACATTCTTTTGTTTATGTTTTGGATGCGGTATTCATACGAAAAGCACATGTGAAAAACACATTGGATTAAAATTTGAAATTAGAGTGTAATACACTAAATCGACCCCTAGAGGTCTCATTTGATCTAGAAGAATTGTTTGAACTTTAGTAACCGAATGACCTACGTTAGGTAGTAGTGTAAGAAGCAGCCCAATAGGGGGCGCTAACAGCATTTTACATGCGTTTAATCTTATAAATCCCTTTTTATAGATATTGAATGATATAAAAGCAGTTTTTTAGTATAGAATGGGTGATATAGAAATTATAGAAGAATTATAGAATGTTAGGTGATTTTAGTATTATAATAGTATTATTCTATCCTAAACTATCCAAAACATAAATTTATTATTAAAAAATAATGTGTTTTGGATAGTTTAGTATAGAATAATACTATTATAATACTAAAACCACCTAACATTCTATAATAAACTATTTATCTAAAACATTAATACATTATTAAAACTTCTATAATTTCTATAAACACCCATTCTATACTAAAAAACTGCTTTTAGATCAATCACTATATATATAAAAAAGTGATTTATAAGATTAAACACATGTAAAATGCTGTTAGCTCCCCTATTGGGCTTCATCTTTCACTACTACCTAACCACTTTAAGATGAAACACATGTAAAATGCTGTTAGCTCCCCCTATTAGGCTTCGTCTTACACTACTACCTAAAAACGGATCCAAAAACTGATCCAAAACGTCGTGTGAACATACCCTTACAATGTAAAAGGAAGGAATCAGTGGTCTTTTCCTACATATACGGCACATTACTGCTGAGGCCTGTGGTTGCCTGCAGCACCACGTGAGTGCTAATCGTGACATCAGTTGGTGTACCGGAACCATTGGCAGCACTGGGATGAAGCATGTTTGACCTGTTAAAGGGGTTGTCTCACTTCAGATAATGATGGCATATTGCTAGGATATGCCATCATTGTCTGATGGTTGGGTCCCAGAGATGGGACCCACACCTATCTCCTAAATGAGCACCAACTCTTCAATAGACATAAATGGGAGTCCTTATTACAGCCTAGAATTGCTACTGCTAAACGCAGAACTCCTATTCATGTCTAAGGGAGAGTCCCGACCACCTCTCTGTTCAGATATGAGAGGTTTCAGGGCTCTTTTAGGAAACAGATGCGACCCAGAGGTGCGACCCGGGCCTATAAGACAATGATGGCATATCCTAGCGATCTGCCATCAATATCTGTAGTGAGACAACACCTTTAATGACAAAGCTATTTTTTGAAATTTTTAGTTTTCATTTTTTTTCTCCCTTCTTTTTATTTTTATCTACTTAGTTGTATCAGGGCTTGTTTTTTGCGGAACAAAATGTACTTTTGAACGGTACCGCTGACTATATCATATAATAGACTTGGAAACCGAAAAAAAATTATTTGCGGGTTGCAGGGCTGTGGAGTCGGTGGCTATTTTGCAGGAGTCGAAGTCGTCATAAAAGGGACCGACTCCGACAATATATAATAAGTTGGTCCAGTTAGTTTGATGCAAAGAGTAGAGAGGAATTTGGGTTCCCGGCCATACTACTAGCTCCCCATATCCTTCAGCCCAAGTCCTCATCACATGAGGAGTGTAATTGATGACAAGGGCGCAGGCAAAGCGCTGCCCCATGGAAAAGAGTCTGCTCCCAAGGCAAACAGATTTCCACAGCAAAAACTTTTTCACTCTGCTTTCAAAGAAAGTAGACGATCAAACCATTCTATCAACCCATGACTGTGGCTGAGGCAATTTCACTTTTATACCCTGACATTGTTTATAGAAGTTTGTAGAATATTTGGGAATAAAGTGTGAAAGGGCTAGTGACGAACTGTGGAGAAAACCCCTAAGTGGTCACAGCGTGCTTTAGGGGCCCCCAACCCAATATTAGGTGTGATTAAGAGAGGCCTCTCTACGCTGGAAATAACGAGATCAGAGTGAGGTCATGCAGTGCAGGATCTCTAGTGAGCAATACTGATATTCACAGAACAAATTCAGAGACTCCACAAAATGTTACCTGCAGGTGTTTTGCATATATTACAATTTCTTCTGTTTGAGTCCTAAAGTCATATCCAATAAAATATAATTTAACAACTGACAAGCAAAAGGTAACAATATTTTTTGAACTAGTACTTTCAGGCTCCATATCTTCATCATCGCCACTACAGCTTAAGTACATGAGGCGTGAAACTGTAGATTGTTATATACAGATCATCTGTACTCATTTCTACATAATTATTTACTTGCAAGTATTTAGCATGTCCTGCTCAGATTGACAATTATTTTGCTCCTAAAAAATCAAAGTGTAAATTTTTATTAAGTATTTTGTTAGTATTTGGGAAACCACCTTAGGTTTTCAATACTACTGCTGAATCCTTCTGGTCTCTTGATCAGATTCAATCAAGCAACATCTTTACCAAAAACGAATCCCATGTCTCTCCTACAACATTACCATGTTGGTGCAGACTGTGAGTTTGGATACAAATACAACTTTTTCTCTTTACCACACCCCTCTACCCCACAAGTGTTCAAAAGATCAAAAACATTGATAACCACTTTAGTCTTGTCAGTGTCTTTTTCTACTAAATCCTACCTAATAGCATTGATTATTGTATCATATAGGTGATAAACAGCCTGAGTGTTACCAATTTTAACAACAGTAAAGTTATTCCACTTAAACATGCGCCGTGATATGAGGGGATCAGGAGTTCGAAGGTTTGGGGAAATTGAGAGCTCGGAGTCAGATCGGTCGATGAGGGGGTGCTTTTTATAATATCTCGGGCTTGCTGAAGTCCTACACCCTCTGGCGGCGGGTTGGAAAGAGTCCAAAAAAAGAAAAAAAAAAATACAAATAGCCCCCATTTTATTTTTTATTTTTTTTTTTTTGCGAAGATTGGGTTTTTCATGTTCTCAATGGCGTTTCACGTTCGGGATATAAAAAAACGACATGTCTCATAATCTAACAGACAGTCAGTATGATTTTCATGGTGACTAAACTAATTTTTTATCATAGCTTTGTTATGTTTTAAGTATTATTTTTTTTATTTAAAATATTAATATAACTTTTTTCACTTTTTTAAAATTAAGCTGTTGCAACAGTTGCCATTTTTTTTTTTCCCTTTTATTTTTTATTTTTTTTTTTTTTTTTTTTCCACCAATATAGAGGTTTTATTTATTTATAATGTTTTCCATACTGTACATAATGAATGCTCCATCGTTCTGCTTGCTGTTCTGGTCTATGTTCTGTCTGCGGGTGGGCTGAAGTGGTAAATCTTATAGGTATCCCATTTGGATACATGTGACTTTTTGATGTTGATCCCTTTTTTTTTTTGTGGGGGGGGGGGTTTTGGAAGTGGGAGGAGGGAGGGGGGGGGGGGGCGATTCTTGATTGATTCCCGTTTTTATTTTTTTGAAGGATGGGGGAGTTGGGGGGGTGTGGGGGGGGGGGGGGGAGAGGGGGGGGAGGGGAGGGAAGGTGGAGAGTGAGGGGGGGGGGGGGGGGCGCGTGGTGGTGGGGGGGGATTGATGCTGAGGGGGTGGGTGGTATGGGGGGTTGGAATAATAAGTGGAGCGTTGTAGGTAGGATTGGAGGAGGGTAGGGGGGGGGGGTGGTCGTGGGGGTTGTGGAGGGGTGGGGGGGGGGGGGCCCTTTTTTTTTTTTTTGGCAGAGGGTGGGGGGGGGGGGTGGGGGGGAGGGGGGTGGGGGGGGTGGGGGGGGGGGTGGGGGTTTTGAGAGGGGGGGGGGGTGGGTGTGGGGGGGTGGGAGGGGTCAAGGGGAGGCGGAAGGGGGGGGGGGGGGGGGGGGGGGTTAGTGGGGGTGGAGGGGGGGGAGGGTGTGAGGGGGGGGTTTTGGGGGGGTTTTTTTTCCTTGGCAAACAATCCCGATACAATCGCCCCCCCACCAAACCATTAGTGTCCGTAGGAGTAAAAAAAAAAAAACCACTAAATAATTAAAATAATAACCCACCCTGGACAAAATGCTTTAAAACCTTATAACAAATGAAAACCCAAATAAAACTATCTACGACCTTTTACAGATACTTACACAGGCAATGATAACCACGGATTTGTACCAATTTTTTTGGGAAAAATATCAAAAGTAGGAGTGCAATAGCAATATTTAATATTATTATAATTTAAAATCAAACTATCCTGATTAAATTATAAATTTATTTTTTTTCTTGTACTTTGTTCCTCTAAGGTACTTATGATCACATAGGAGACCAAGATCACTTTTAACATTGTTCTGCAATAATGAAATATTACTTGCAGAACAGAGGTGTAATAAATATTGGGTTCTTCCTACTACAAAATCCTTGCCTATGTCAATGGTGAATATAGGGAATTTGTGGTAACAAGGAGTTCACAGAGGACCTTTACATGGCCCCCAGGTTGTGATGCATTACAGTCGCCTCTAGGCAAATCCCCCGGTACTTTATCTCTGATCCTGGCATCCAATGTCCAGTCTTGTAACTGGCAGTCATTACCAGCCATGTATGGAACGAGCTCAGCTCATTAGCCAGCTCCATACTCCCTTAACAGCAAAATGATGTAACTTTCATGATATCATGCTATTTTACGCTAAAGGGTTAGAATCGGAGTTTCTTTTTCAATTTTACAACCTCCCCGACGGGCTGACATGCGTTTTGTATAAATTGAAAAAAAAAACACTTTAAGCAAAATATAATCCGTCCATCCCATGTATTTTAATTTAAAGGGGTTTTATCACAAAGGCATTTCATGTGTGGTTTGTTCCGCTTCAGCTTGTTCAAAAGGGGGCATATACGATTTGTTTGGACTGCATATCATGTGATCCAACAGGCTTGACATCACCATGCCTTTCCCCACCTTGTGCTCACTCTAGTCAAAAAAGGTCTGTTTATGTAAAGAGCTGTGAGCAGCTACAATTTAGCTGAATGGTAAGCACTTCTGCCTTTCAACATAGGGTCCTAGGTTTGATTCCCTGCAAATATGTGGATTCTTTTTCTCAATGCTCAGACCTGATTTAGGTTTCTTTTCTCCTTTTATTTACTTGCACTGTTTGATTAATTACTAAGGAGTACAGAGGACAGGAGTAGAATGACAGCACCTGGGGTTGATCACTCGCTCAGCAGTGAGTGTGTGTGATTACTAAGCAGTGAAGAGACTGACAGTAGCTGCCGGAGAGGAGAGGTGATGTCTCTTTGATGTCTTTAACCCTAAAAATCCATTAAATGGTGTTCAATCAACATAATTTTTGGCAATTATCATATAAAACTTGCAGCGGTCACTTATTCTTACCTGAAGTTCCAAGAGATGGCAGCCGGTTTTGTGATGCACCAGTTGCCCATACAGGTGAACTGGCAGATACACGTATGGGCGCTGCACTCTGTAATAAAACAACATATTGGTCATTCTTGATGATTGGGGTGTTTATGGCATTATCTGCTGGAACCTTATCACTTATTATGAGAAAACAAGAGTCCATCATTCTGAATCCATTCCTGTATGGATATTGGCCATTTCATTTTATTGAATAAAAATCTCAAATTTCCCACACACAATTTTTTTTTTAAATTGGGAAATATTATTCATATAATAATATAAGGGTCATTTAGGCCCCATGAAATATCAGTTTTGTTGGGGGAAAAATCTTGCTTAAAGGCCTGTTCCCACTGCTAACTTGAAGGGTTTCGGCTCGTTCCTTGCGGTTATGGCTCTCTCCGTCACTTCTATGGGAGTACTGAATGCAGCCCAGGGAATGTGCTCATCTATAATCAGACCTCCTATAATAATGAATGTCTAGAGACACCCAAGTCCTGCCATCTCTCTATTCTCTGCAGCTGACAAGAAGCTGGCTACAACCCAAGAAGTCATGAGATGGGAATACCCCTTTAATTAAAGGAGTTTTCTCATCAGGCTGTTCCACAGAGTCTGCTCTTCACAGTCAGCTTCAGGCTTCAACTTCCGGTTCAGGATGTGGGCAGTTCTACAGCTCCAGGCTCCCACTTCCTGTTCAGGCTGTGGGCAGTTCTACAGCAAGTGGCTTCCACTCCTTTTCTCAGGCTTGGTTGTTCTAACGGCTTCAGCCTCCCACTATCTCTTCAAGCTGTGGAGTGATTTATCTACACTTAAGGCACCTACTTCCTGTTTAGGCTGGGGCCGGTCTACAGCTTCAGGCTCCCACTGTCCTGTTCGGTTTATTAGCGGTTGTACAGCCTCCAGAGTCTCCTCACTTCCTTGTTCAGTAGCTGTGGGCAGTTCTATCAGCTTCAGGCTCCCACCCTGTTCAGGTTGTGGTGCGGTTATCTAAGCAGCACCAACTCCCACTCTCCCTGTTCAGGCAGTGGGCAATTTCTACAGCTTTAGGCTCTTACATCCTCTTCAAGCTGTGAGTGGTTCTACAGCTTCAGGCTCCGGGTTATTCTACTGCTTGAGGCTCCCACTTCCTGGTCAGGCTAAGGGCCATTCTACATTAGCGACTGATATTTCAGCTCTGCTATTCCTAGCTGAGCCTGTTAGAGTCACATTGGTAAGGAAGGGTTTTAAACAGCTAGACACAAGGATACAGAGCTTCAAAGGGTTAAAGTTTGTCAGTAAGTAACAAACAAGCTGCTGTGCAGCTACTAAGACACAGCAGGGTGTGACATCACCATCTGGTTGTATGGTCTTGGAAGCTTCCACGCAAAGCACCCACATTCCCTGGTGTGCATAAGCATCCATCTATTGTACCATCTTGGCCAGGGCTGCTAGAGCAGAGATAGGTGGTCGATAATCCAGGGTAGCTTGCGTACACAAGCAGGAGAGAAGAACTGCTCTAACTCTGAAACTAAGCAAAATCAAAACTGCAATGTATTTGGTAATAATCTTTATTTACCTTTGCCTACATGTTTAAAGCTAATCATTGTATTGCGAATACCCCATTAACAGCCAGTCACATAGAGTGTAAAGGTGCCCGGGATTGCATGACTATTCTCTTTTATGGGAATTCCGAAAACAAGCAAGTGAGCATACTCAGCTGTATTGAAAAACACCATAGAAGTGAATGGGGAAATTCATAAAGCACAGGCCACTTCTTTTCTGCGTCTCTGTACTTGTCAAGGAGCTGGCCTCAACCCTAGGATAGGAGATGGCAATACCCCTCTGATACCGACTGATTACTCTCTCGAAACATAGTGTTCCCCATCCGACGGGCTTGCGGTAGGTTTGACAGAGCCCCACGTCGGAGCTGCTCTTCAACTAGATCAACATATTTTAAATTATATTCCTAAATGGGAAGACAAATAACAACACAATGTAAAGGATGATAAATTCTTCCTTATAGGGGTTTTGCCACCATAGACAATGATGGTATATCGCTAGAATATGCCGTCATTGTCTGATAGGTGCGGGTCCCAGAGTTTGGATCCGCACCTATCTTGGGATAGGGACCCCGAATCTCTCCATGCAGACTGGAGAGTCGGTCACGCTTGCACACGGCTCTCCATTCTGTTCTAATGGAGGTTCCGGAGCAGAGGGCCAATACGCACCGCTCAGGCTGTACTAGAGGGAATCCCATAGACATAGAAATGGGATCGACTGCGCAACTGCCGCCGGCCAGCTCTCCAGACCGTCGCTGCTATTGGCGAGATACCTTCCAGCCATGTAGGCAGAACCCCTATAAGTCAATACCGTAAAAGCGATAAAGGAAGTGGCAGAACCCAATAATGTAAAGAAATGTAAAAAATGTAAGTTACAAAATCACAGATTATGCAGCAGTTGCCAGCACACCTAAGGCCATGTTCACACTGCTGATTTTGGGACTATTTCCAGTCCAGTACTGGGCGCGCAAATACGGCAGAAATTCGTGCCCTGTATTACGGTAATCCACAATTCTCATAGAGAACTATGGATTCCGTCTCCTCTCCCCGCTCGCATGGGGAGAGGAGACGGGCGGGATACGCGCTGTGGATAATAAAAGTCTATGGGGCCGGCGAGCTGCCGCCCCCCCGCTCCGCCCCCGTACACAGTGTAATTGCAGGCGAAATCCGTCCCGCAGTTACGGCGACAATCTGCCGCGTGAACATTGCCTAAGGGTTATCCTGCCACCACTTTCTTTCTAAATGCCACAACCCTAAAATTTAGGGCTGCAGAGCAAGTCTAGAGCTGCTGCCCCTTTGCCGTTTTCCTGCAATGAAGTCAGACACTCAATGAACAGACTCACTGACTCCTGACTGGGTGCACAGAGGAGGGTCCCTGTTGAGTATCCCCCAATATAAGCTACTGCTCCAGCAGGCCTTACCCCAGCATATATTGTATGTCCAGGCTGTAGGTGGTTCTACAGCAGTGACTGGCATTTTAGCTCCGCAATTCCTAGCTGAGCCTGTTAAAGGGACATTGGTGAATGAAAGGTTTTAACGGCAGGGGAGAAAGCTACAGAGCAATAAAGGGTTAACGGTTGTCAGTAACAAAGATAAAAACAGCCTCCTGTTCTCTGCTGATAAGAACACAGCGGGGATGAACATGTCACCATGTGTCCAACCTCTTCCTGCTAAGGCAGAGGAAGGTGGTAGCATCCTAGGTAAAACTCTTCTGTAAACAAGCAGGAGATAACGACTCCTTTGTCAACATGTTTAAAACTAATCAATGTGGTGAGAAGTCCCCTTTAAGACAACCTCTTGAAAGCCCATGGATATTTTTTGCCTTAAAGGGGTTGTCTCACTACATTGATTCATCTCACCTCAGCCCTGTTTTCTTGGTTTCACTACATTGAATTAGGGGCGTGTTTTACTGGCTTCAACTTAGGCTGCAGTGAGAACCAGGTCTGTGGCTATAGCAACCATGCTCGGCATGCCTATCAGGAGAGATCAAACATGTCAGTAGCTACAGCAACCCGTGCTGGTAGCCTATCAGGAGAGATCAAACAGGTCTGTAGCTATAGCGACCTGATGCAGCCCATACAAGAGGGGAATCTCAGAATAGGGTAGGACTCTGATAAATGTAAGACATTTGCCAAAGTGATTTGTTTTTTTCAAGATCTTTAACATAAAAAGCAGCAATCCTTGTAGTGAGACAACCCCTTTAAAGGAACACTGAACAAGAAAATGTACAAAAAAAAGAAATAATCGCAAGCTCCAACCCGCCCATTTAATCTCCTCCCATCTGATTTTATTTTGCATCTTATTACAACTAAAACGAAGAACTAGATAAAAGACATTTTCTTTGTGTCCTAGGAGATCAGTTACGATTCCTCACTGTCCTATATCTGCAGCAGGAGCCTCTCCCTCCTCTCAAAAATTGTTAAGCCACATCCTTTAGCTAAGCCCCAGCTCCTCATCATTTCTCCAGCTGAAAACGGAACAAATCAGCTGGAGATTGACTTATGTTCTCTGCAAGACGGTTTGTTTCAACAACATGCAGAAAATCCTGCAGACTGACGGACGGCGGAGGCGAGATCTGGTATTCCTAGCTCAGCCTGTTAGAGACACATTGGTATAGAAGGGGGCTAGGCACAAGGATACAGAGCTTTAGAACACAACTTTGACAAAGCAGCTCATTAACATGGTCCATGTACCTTCTGCCACTTTTCCAGCTGCTTGGTTACATAACCTCTTTCATTCAGATAGGAAAATCCTTTTGGAATGGAGAGGAACCTGCAACGTAAATGACAGATGAATACCAAACGGACCCTTATAGTGATGAAGGGAACCTACGTTGTAAAGGCTAGCCGTACCTCAGGAGGAGCAGCAGCCCCTTATCTCCAAGATGAGAGAGGGCCGGTTTCATCTGGATGAGGGCATGGAGATTAGCCTAGAGGAAAAGATGACATTATGATACGTAAGTGGACTTGGATATTATTCACCTGCAACATTCTCACTTTCAGACAGACTTAAAAAGAACCTGACGACTGAACGTGCTATCTGGTCTGCGGGCCCCATGTTTTGGAGCAGGAGGAGCTGAGCAGATTGAAACATTGTTCTGTGGGGAAAGATTCAGCAGAACTTGTATTTTATTCATTTAAGTCCCTGCTTATTCTGGAGTCCAGTGGGCGGGGCTATCAGTGAGTAACAGCTTTTCTTGTATGAGAGTGCATACAAAGACACTGAAAAGACCGTCCACTGGACTCCTTAACCTAAAACAAGCAGGGATGTAAATGAATGCAAGTTATACTAAATCTTTCCCCAGAAATCTATACATCAACCTGCTGTATAACATGCTGCCAGATCAGATAGCAGGTTCAGTGTGGCAGGTTTTTTGTATTGGTTACACTTGATCTCGTATCACCATAGGTATAACTACAGCCATATTAACCAAAAAAGAATACAATGACAAAAAAGTCATAGAGAAATATATATTGACAATCTTTATTGATTCAATAATAAGTATTAAAAACTAATATGTCACAAATAGGACAAATTTAAGGCTAAAAACAATTACCGTATATACTCGAGTATAAGCCTAGTTTTTCAGCACAAAAAATGTGCTGAAAAATCCCCCCTCGGCTTATACTCAAGTCACTGTCGGCGCTCGGGCGCTGCGATGGCCGTGCGCTGACAGGGACGCTTCAGTTATATGCGGCTCCTCAGGGAGGGCATATAACTGAAAGGGCCGAGTGAGCGCACGGTGTCCGGGCGCTGCTGTGGTCCGGGCACTGTCCGCGATCCCTTCACCTATATGCGACTCCTCCGGAGCGCACACAGGTGAAGGGATACCACTGCCGGGCACAGAGCGAGCGCTTCGTGCTCCGCAGTGGCCTCCGGGCGGCCGCAGACTCCCGGCTGTCCGGAGTTTCCGGCACAGGCAGCGTGTGTCATCACGCTGCCTGCGCGGCTTGATGACGTCACCCGCCTGTGCCGAGAACAAGGAGAGCGCGCGGGAGGCCGGAGCAGCGAGGAGGCGGAGCGGCGAGGGAGACGGAGCAGCGGGGAGCCAGGTAAGTGATTGTTTTTTTATTTTTTTAAACTGCCTATACCTACCTACAGCTGCCTATACCCACCTACAGCCGGCCTATACTCCTAACCGCCCTT
This sequence comes from Phyllomedusa bahiana, assembly GCA_025379985.1. Taxonomy (NCBI): domain Eukaryota; kingdom Metazoa; phylum Chordata; class Amphibia; order Anura; family Hylidae; genus Phyllomedusa; species Phyllomedusa bahiana. The sequence continues at coordinate 8,471 of JAODAL010053145.1, read as the reverse complement.
ACCTTCCCCCAGCTGCCTATACCTGCCCTATACCTGCCTACAAACGGCCCTATACCTGCCTACAGCCGGCCCTATACCTGCCCTACCTGCCTTTACTGCCTAACCTGCCTAACCCGCCCTAAAACCTGCCTACAGCCGGCCCTATACCTGCCCACAGCTGCCTATACCTGCCTACAGCTGCCAAAAAACCCCGCCCTATACCTGCCTACATCCGCCCTATACCTCCCTACAGCTGCCTATACCTCCCTACATCCTGCCTATACCTGCTATGGGCCATAACCTTGCCTAAACCTGCATATAGGACCATATATCTGCCTATAATTGCCTATGGGGACTTTAAAACTGCCTATGTAATTTTATTGGTATCCATTTTTATTTTTTAAAATTTTACCAGTAGCCGCTGCTTTTTTTTACCCTAGGTTATACTCGAGTCAATAAGTTTTTCCCGTTTTTGGGGCAAAAGTAGGTGCCTCGGCTTATACTCGGGTGGCTTATACTCGAGTATATCCCGGTAAAAATAATCCCCATATCAAACAAGGCATACAAAATCACACACCATTCCAAAATGAAAATCCAAACAATGAATAACCTTATGGTTAACCCAAATTTAAAGGCTTAATAGAACAACAAAAAGATATAAAATAAAGAATTAATTACTAATTGAAACTTACACCCATACCCAACTGCTAAGGAGCCCAGAGATTGAGTGGCTCAGTACTCAGTACAAAATCATTGCATTTTTCAGGTTGGCAGTTTTCTGCTATCTAGGCTCTTTGGTATGTGGCAGTATTATTTATACCGTCAATTATTGCTACTTGCTCTGCTGTTTTTGCTTCTGGTCCATAGGTGCTGAAGGCCTCTCTCGTTTTGCTATGGGGCCCTATGGTTTTCTATCGGCCCCCCCCCCCCAAATACAGCTGACATACTGTACGGGGAACTCCCTAAAAGAAACGGAATTCAGCGAAAATGGGCCCAGCCCCCGCTCTAGCGAACTTTTGGGGGGCCCGTTAACGAGACAAAGTAAACAAAAAACAGTTGTAACCGATCGTGTTTTTTGGGGAATTATATATATATATATAATATAATTTTTTATAATATATATAAAAATTTAAATAATTATTATTTTTAAATTTATATATAAATAATTTGAAATTTTATATTTTATTATAAAAAATAATTTAATTTTAAATGAAAATTTTTTATATTTATTAAAGGATATTAAAAAAATTAATTTTAATTTATTGTTTTTAAATTTTTTAAATTTTTTAAAAATATTTAATAATTTAATTTTAAAAAATTAAATTTTTTTTTAATAAAATTAATTTAAGAATTGGATTTTCCCCCACGGGTGTGGAAACGTTCGGGGGGAAAGGGGTGGGCCGTCCATCAACAGAAAACCCCCGGCGTTTCCCCGGGTTTTCCCCCCAACCCGCCTTAAAAGGGGGGAGCGTAAACCTTTTCTTTGCAAATTATTTAACAACAACACCACACTTTCTCAGTAATTTCCCCTTTTTAACCACTCGAAAATTTAAAAAACTTCCCTTTTTTTCCAAAATGAATGACAATGTAACGCCCCAAAAAAGTTAAAAACACACGAAAATTGGTCTGTTTAACTAGGGGTTTATTAAAGTCAGAGTCTAAAGGACAATTTTTTTATACAAAATTTTATCCCCAATGTTCCCCCTTTTGTAGAAGCAAAGTTTTGTTTTAATGCAATAAAAACCATACATTGTTCCCTAAAAAATAGAAAAGATTTTTTTTAAAACCCCGGGATAACCATACATTTTTCCCTAAAATAGAAAAGGAAACAAATTTGTTTCAAAAAGGATGACCAGCATTGTTCTGTATATAAGTAGCAAATCCCATATAAGCATCCCTTTATTTATCTACCAACCCTCAAACTATTTCTTTTTAAAAGGTCCTAAAAGGATCACAAAGGGATTAGCAAGCCCCCATACACACAGCTAGTGTATGAACCGCTCTAGCAGCCGTAGCTATACACTGGCGTTGGAAAGTTGGAGTTGCTAACTATCAGGAGGAACATCTGATTCTCAGGCAAACTGAGTCTGACTAGTGACAGAGTAGACTTTTGCAAACCAAGTTGTCCACTGCAATTGGACACCCCTAACATAGACCAAGTGCAGTGTAAGGGTATGTTCACACGGCGTGTTGGATCCGAAGAAGGCATCCAAAAGCGCTGAAAAAAATCGCATCCAAGACGCACTGGTGTTTGGCGCGCAGGATTGCACCCATAGTTTTTTAAAAAGGGGGTCTGCTAGTCTTTTTCAAGAATTGCATGAAAAACCTTTTAACGGATCCGAAAAAAGCAAGAAAAAATGTACCAACCTCGTCTGAACGCTGATGCGTGTTTTACATTGAAAGCAATGTACAGTGGTGGCCAAAAGTATTGGCACCCCAGCAATTCTGTCAGATAATACTCAGTTTCTTCCTGAAAATGATTGCAATCACAAATTCTTTGGTATTAATATTCATTTATTTTGCTTGCAATGAAAAAACACAGAAGAGAATGAAACAAAAATTAAATCATTGATCATGTCACACAAAACTCCAAAAATGGGCAGGACAAAAGTATTGGCACCCTCAGCCTAATACTTGGTAGCACAACCTTTAGCCAAAATAACTGTGAACAACCGCTTCCGGTAACCATCAATGAGTTTCTTACAATGCTCTGCTGGAATTTTAGACCATTCTTCTTTGGCAAACTGCTCCAGGTCCCTGAGATTTGAAGGGCGCCTTCTCCAATCTGCCATTGTGAGATCTCTCCACAGGTGTTCTATGGGATTCAGGTCTGGACTCATTGCTGGCCACTCTAGATAGTCTCCAGTGCTTTCTCTCAAACCTTTTCTAGTGCTTTTTGAAGTGTGTTTTGGGTCATTGTCCTGCTGGAAGACCCATGACCTCTGAGGGAGACCCAGCTTTCTCACACTGGGCCCTACATTATGCTGCAAAATGTGTTGGTAGTCTTCAGACTTCATAATGCCATGCACACGGTCAAGCAGTCCAGTGCCAGAGGCAGCAAAGCAACCCCAAAACATCAGGGAACCTCCACCATGTTTGACTGAAGGGACCGAGTTCTATTCTTTGAATGCCTCATTTTAAACCTGTAAACTCTATGTAGATGCCTTTTCCCAAAAAGCTCTAGTTTGGTCTCATCTGAGCAGAAAACATTCTTCCAAAACGTTTTAGGCTTTTCAGGTAAGTTTGGGCAAACTCCAGCCTGGCTTTTTTATGTCTCGGGGTAAGAAGTGGGGTCTTCCTGGGTATCCTACCATACAGTCCCTTTTCATTCAGACGCCGACGGATAGTACGGGTTGACACTGTTGTACCCTCGGACTGCAGGGCAGCTTGCATGTTTGGATGTTAGTCGAGGTTCTTTATCAGCCATCCGCACAATCTTGCGTTGAAATCCATCGTCAATTTTTCTTTTCCGTCCACATCTAGGGAGGTTAGCCACAGTGCCATAGAGAGGTTAGCCACAGTGCCATAGGGAGGTTTGCCACAGTGCCATAGGGAGGTTAGCCACAGTGCCATTACGGGAGGTTAGCCACCAGTGCCATAGGGAGGTTAGCCACAGTGCCATAGGGAGGTTAGCCACAGTGCCATGGGCTTTACATCTAGGGAGGTTAGCCACAGTGCCATGGGGAGGTTAGCCACAGTGCCATGAAAGGGAGGTTAGCCACATTGTCCATATGGGGGACGCCACAGTGCCATGGGCTTTACACTTCTTGATGACACTGCGCACGGTAGACACAGGAATATTCAGCTCTTTGGAGATGGACTTGTAGCCTTGAGATTGCTCATTCTTCCTCACAATTTGGATTCTCATGTCCTCAGACAGTTCTTTGGACTTCTTTCTTTTCTCCGTGCTCAATGTGGTCACACAAGGACACAGGACAGAGGTTGAGTCAACTTTAATCCATGTCAACTGGCTGCAAGTGTGATTTAGTTATTGCCAGCACCTGTTAGTGCCACAGGTAAGTTACAGGTGCTGTTAATTACACAAATTAGGAGAAGCATCACATGATTTTTCAAACAGTGCCAATACTTTTGTCACCCCCTTTTTATGTTGTTGTGGAATTATATCCAATTTGGCTTTTGACAATTCTTTTTGTGGTTTTCCATTGAAGACAAATTAAATGAAGATAATAATACCAAAGAATTTGTGATTGCAATCATTTTCAGGAAGAAACTGAGTATTATCTGACAGAATTGCAGGGGTGCCGATACTTTTGGCCACCATTGTAAATCACACTGCACATTGTTAGATGCATATTTGGGTCTGTTTATGGTCCAAAACACGGATCCAAAAACGCATCTAAAAACGTATCCAAAATCAGATCCAACACGCCGTGTGAACATACTCTAAAGCTTAAAAACTGAGCGATAATTCCCTAGATGCAGCATCAGGGTCACCCATTGATGGCTTATCCCATCAATGTGTGACAAAGGAACACCCTTTTAAGACTACAAGAAAAAAATCCTCCACTATATGTTTTACTAACACTGTATCACTTACAATCCATCATACGAGGCAACATCGAAATAACAATGACGACGGTCATTGGGCTTTCACCCTTTTCATAACCTCCCATTTACTTCACAGAAGTGGGATCAGGCATGTACACCCCCCTATTGAGCGAAAATAGGGATGGGCAGCCTAATGGTCATAAGATTTGTGGGGTCCATGTCTAGGAAATTCCATCTAACTTGCAGGGTTGGCTTGATATCTAAAAATAGTCTAATTTGGGACAACCTCTTTTTGAATGGAGAGGCCCCTGAAACAAGCCAATTAGAGGAAAGTTGAGGAGGAGGGTATATCAGAGAAAGCCTAGAATCAGGTGTTATCTGCTGAGGACCTCAGCGCGTATGCTGGTTATAAGAAGGTAAGGTGTGGACACTTCTGTGGGTCATCTGAGTCACCTTATCTTCACAAGCTTCATCCAAAACGTCTAGGGCTTCGGTAGAAATATTCTTGTTTTTGTCGTGCAGCTGCGTCACCAACAATTCGATTCCCCAGTTGCTGAAGAACTCGACGTTGGCTCTTAGGAGAACTCTCAGATGCTTTGTGGCGTACAGACGACAACTCTGCCCAAAGAGAAAGAATACAGAGTGACCAACGTGTCATAGTCGAAACATTTCATCCATACACTCATCAGTCTATAGGTCACTGAGCGGCCACTCTCTCCAGTTCTTGTTCGTAGGGAGCGGTATACGACAGTGTCGGTAACAATTCACATCTTACATCTCACCTTACTGCAATCTGTAACCTCTCTCTCTCCACTGAGATCTTTCCGTCTTCCTTTAAACACGCTGTTATAACTCCTTTACTGAAAAAGCCCTCTCTGGACCCGTCCTGCGCTGCCAACTACCGACCAGTCTCTAACCTGCCCTTCATCTCTAAACTCCTGGAACGCTTAGTCTACTCTCGCCTAATCCGCTACCTCTCTGCTAACTCTCTTCTCGACCCTCTGCAATCAGGTTTCCGCACCCTACACTCCACAGAAACTGCTCTAACTAAAGTTTCAAATGATCTCCTGACAGCAAAATCTCAGGGTAAATACTTGTTGCTGCTTCTTCTGGATCTCTCTGCAGCGTTCGACACTGTTGATCACCACCTTCTCCTCAGCATGCTCAGCACCATTGGCCTCCAGGACACCGCTCTCGCTTGGTTCTCGTCCTACCTCTCTGACCGCTCCTTTAGTGTCTAATTTTCCGGTTCTACCTCCTCTCCTCTTCCTCTTGCTGTCGGGGTTCCTCAGGGATCAGTTCTAGGTCCTCTCCTCTTTTCACTCTACACAGCCCCCATTGAACAAACCATCAGCAGATTTGGCTTCCAGTACCATCTCTATGCGGATGACACCCAATTATACACCTCCTCCCGAGACATCACCCCCGCCCTGCTACAGAACACCAGTGACTGTCTGGCCGCTGTCTCTGACATTATGTCCTCCCTGTATCTTAAACTAAACCTCACTAAAACTGAACTTTTAGTCATTTCACCATCTACTAACCAACCCCCATCTGCTATTTCTGTCTCAGTGTGTGGCACCACCATAACTCCTAGGCAGCAGGCCCGCTGTCTGGGGGGTTATACTAGATTCTGATCTGACCTTCACCCCCTATATCCAATCCCTTGCCCGATGCGGTCACCTGCACCTCAAGAACATCTCCAGAATCCGTCCTTTTCTCACTGTGGAAACAACTCAAACTCGCATTACTGCTCTTATTCTTTCCCGTATTGACTACTGTAACTCCCTGCTTATCAGTCTCCCTCTCTGTAAACTCTCCCCTCTCCAATCTGTCCTGAATGCGGCAGCCAGGCTTGTCTTTCTTCCCAGCTGTTTTTTTTTTCTATAAACATAATTTTTATTCAAAGTTTGTAATATATAAACAGTATTGGGCATAAGAGAAACAAGGTAGTGTCAGCTTACAACATACAAAGCATACAAAATATATCTGTCATCATAGGAATCTTCTTCCCAGCTGTTATACTGATGCCTCTACCCTGTGTCAGTCTCTGCACTGGCTGCGCATTGAGTACAGAATACAACATAAACTAATTACGCTCACCCATAAGGCTCTCCACAGTGCTGCACCCCCTACATCTCCTCCCTCATCTCTGTCTACCATCCTACCCGCTTTCTCCGCTCTGCTACTGATCTAAGATTACACACCTCACTCATCCGAACCTCCCATGCCCGTCTCCAAGATTTTGCATGTGCTGCTCCGGTTCCCTGGAACATGATACCCCATGTGATCAGGCACAATCACAACCCTCATAGTTTTAAGTGTGCTCTGAAAAGTCATCTTCTTAGACAAGCCTACCAAGATCCCTAATTGTTAACCCATCAAATTCTGTCACAAATTCATCACTTCCTAAATTTTGGCACCCACAGGCACTTATCTGTATATAGATATACGGTCAGGATGGCAGGTTCATCCACTTTTTATGTATACTACCCCAAATTTATGTCACATGGCCGGACCATTGCAAACCAAGCACTTGTCACCCTTTGTTTCACCCATACACCCTAATAGATTGTAAGCTCTTGCGAACAGGGCCCTCACACCTTGTGTCTCAGTTGTAAGTAGCTTTTTTTTATAATGTAATGTACTGTGCTTATACCCTCTACATTGTAACGTGCTGCGGAATATGTTGGCGCTATATAAAGATTATTATTGTAATTACATCTTAGTATATCTAGACAGGAACTGAATGGGCTGGAGGAGTGACAGAAACTGCTTTGTGTGCCAGAAATGGACACAGACAAGCGGTCAGCTCCCATGATTCACGCATTCTCACAGAACCAGCGTCACATGGCTGCAAAATAGCCGTATTACTGCCGCTACATCCTAACAACCCTCGGGCGATACTAACTAAAGGTCACCAAAACACTCTGCAGTGACCGCACTCTAATATATGTGGAATTAAAGGGGTTGTCTTGCTACAATGATTGGGTTTTAATTAAAAGATCTTAAAAAAAAAACAAGCAGCTTTGCAATATATGTTCATTACAAATGTCCTACTGATTTTTAGTTATCCCTGGTAGTAGGAGTGCATCAGCTCCTCAAATCACTATAGCCACCGATCTGTTGATTTTTATCTCACTGGCTGCCGGTGCTGTTGCTGTCAGCAGCTTCTCAATGCAGGTCGGAGACAGGAGCGCGCAGGGAGTCCGTCCTGCACAGTATGAGGCCACTTGTGGTGCATCTGTGTGGAAGGGAGGACGTACAGCAGGAAGGGCTCTTCTCCCAGGCTTCTGTGTAGCAGAGGGGGGCGTGGCAGGGCTGTGGAGTCTGAGTCGGTGCCCATTTTGGTGGAGTCGGAATAAAATAGACCGACTCAGACTCCCAAAATATTTAATAAATTGGTCCAGTTAGTTCATTGCAGTATGTGCTGAATATATTTTCATAAGAATTTGTGAAAATAATGAAATGTCCTGTAAAGGTCTGCTCTATTCCTTATATAAGCATCTAGGCTCTTAATTGAAATGAATGTGTGCTGCACTTTATGTACATGCTCAGTTGTGAAGCTTCTTGCTACAGATCAGAGGAAAAAGCACTGGGAAGGAATGGCTGCACTCATCACAGATCTGCTAGAGAAAACAGGATTAAAGAAGTTTGCTTACTACATAAAGGGACTGTTAAGGCCATGTTCACACGGCTTATAATGGGCCGTATTTCGGTCCGTAATTACGCGCCGAAGTGCGCCAATTACGGGCCGAAAAAGGCCCATTCATTACGGTATTCACAGTTCTCATAGAGAAATGGTTACGTTCGCCTCTCCCCCCGGGCGGGAGACAATTGACATTCCCCTTTCTAAACGGCGTATTACGCGCCGCTAGCAGTGTTGCCTATGGGCCGCGAGTGCCGGCCCCCGCTTACTCCCCCGCTCCCCCCCCGCCCCCACGGTAATTGCGGGCGTAATTATCCCGCAATTTAAGGGGGAA
>JAODAL010053144.1:0-25492 GCA_025379985.1 Phyllomedusa bahiana | reverse complement strand
GCCAGGGCGGGGCAGTATATGGGCAGGGCAGGGGCAGTATATAGCCAGGGCAGGGGCAGTATAGGCAGCCAGGGCAGGGGCAGTATATATAGCCAGGGCAGGGCAGGGGCAGTATATAGCCAGGGCAGGGGCAGTATATAGCCAGGGCAGGGCAGGGGCAGTATATAGCCAGGGCAGAGGCAGTATAGGCAGCCAGGGACAGTAAGTAGATAAAAAAAAATAAAAACGTAATACTCACCCGCTGTCCCCTCTTCTTCACTCTGGAGCCGGGGAGAGTGCGGGGCCGCGGAGCAGGCGCGCGATGACGTCATTACATTGCGCGCCTGCCCCGCGGCCTCCTGGGAGCTGAACAGACGGGATCAGTAGATCCCCGATGTTCAGCCTCGGTCGCTGCTTGCACCGCGCGGTGCAGGCGGCGGCCGTGATGGCTGCATGGCTGGGTCGACGATCTGGCCGTGCAGCCGTGTGGCGAAGGGGGGCCTGTTGGCCCCCTGCCACAGGGGTCCGGTCGCTGATGCGACCATTGCGGCCCCTGTAGCGCGCCACAGACAGGTGCCGGCACTCGGGGCCCACCGGGAGGGAACACAGTCCTCCCTGGCGGGCGATCCGAGCCGGCCCTGCGGCCCGGACCCCAGCGGCCCGCCAGGCAAATGCCCGGTTTGCCCTATGGTCAGTCCGGGCCTGCTGGAACATGTAGTTCCCTGGCAGCCGCTGTGGAACTACAAATACCAGCATACATATACACAAACATACAGCCCGTGTTTTTTGACTATTGGGTATGTAATATATACGGGTATGTAATATATGGGTATGTAATATATGGGCAGGTCGCTCCCGCTAATATATGGGCAAGTCACTCCTGCCTACTGGGGGCCGTGTCCAGCACCCCTCACCCCCAGTTTGTTGCTTAACCTCCCGCAGTTGAGGAGCTGCTGGAGGCTCTATGTAAAGGGACATCAGGGCAGTGTCTCTTGATGCTGCCCTAAAGCCTCTGTCCTCTGCTGCCTCCAGCGATGCTCTGCTAGCTTTCTATGAAGCTATCAGAGCAGGAAGCCTTAGAGAGCACTACTAGGAAAGGGGTGGTGCTTAGCGGGACCCGCAAATCTCCGCCCCCTCTCCTAAGCAGAGAATACCATGAAGAGCCAGGATGCCAGTAGCAGGACAGATCAGTGCAGTACAAGGGTGTGTGTGGTGGAGGGGTGTGTGTGCAGTGGCTGAGTGTGTGTATTTCGGTGTACAAGGGATGGGTGTGCGTGTTTGAATGTGCGGGAGATGGGTGTGCGTGTTTGAGTGTGCGGGGGAGGGGAGGTTTGTATCTCATTGTGCATGCGAGGGGTGTGTGTGTGTTTCAGTGTGCGAGGGAGGCGTGTGTGTGGGCTTGTGTTTGTGGGAGGGTTGTGGTGTTTGAATGTGCAAGGGGCTAGGAGTTGCCCACTTGTCTTCTGCTGCTTACTCCTGTCTCCTGCCACCTGAGGTCTGTCTTTGGCAGCTGCAGGGGGCAGGAGACCAGCCACAGTGAACAGTTATAGCCTATTCAGCATCCAGGAAAGCTGAGTGACACCCCATCCCCCAAAGGTGGCACCCAGTATTCCTGTCATGGAATGCTGGATGTTACATGTTGGCGATGGGTGACACCCATCTTTCCTGCATGCTGCCAGGGTATCCAGCCTATATGCATGTGTATATTTGTTTACTTACAGGTTTCCATTTGGACTGCGTCGGATTCGGTGGACTATGTCGGATCAACTTTGTATCTATTTTTTTCAAATAAAATGTTTAAAGAGGGCTGGTGTCAGGGAGTGATTATTTAAATAAAAGTTTTTTTGTGCAATTTGTGCGTGTGTTTTTTCCATATAATTCCAGTGATAGTAATGGAGGTGTCTTCATTACTATCACTCAGGCTTGATGTCAGCCAGTAGTGTTTTTTGTTGCCCAAGGCTGACACTAACCCCTGATACTATTACCCCAGTACCCAACGCACCAGGGGTACTAGGAAGAACTGGTAACCGTCAGAAGTGGACCCTCTAATGTGATGGTCCGCTTCTGGAGCAGGTGCAGGCTGGTATTTTTAGAATGGGAAGGGACCAGTATTGATGATTCTTCCCATTCTGATAGTATCAGGCTGCCGCTGTCGATTTTACCTTGACTGGTAATGGAAAATGGGGAATCCCACGTCATTTTTTTTCTGAAAATTTATTTATTTAATGAGAATCTGCAAATGGGCATCCACTGTAATGATTACAGGAGGTGTCCGCTTTAGGATTCTCAATAAATGATTTAAAAAAAATAAATAAACAAAGTGAGGTCCCCACCATTTTCCATAAGCAGCCAAGGTAAACCGACAGCTGTAGCCTGATACTATCAGAATGGGAAAGTCCATTAACACTGGTCCCTTCCGACTCTAAAAATCCCAGCCCGCAGCCACCTCAGAAGCGGACCATGACATTAGAGGGTCCGCTCCTGACAGTTTCCTGGCTCTTCCCAGTACCCCTGGTGATTTATGTACTGGGGCAATAGTGACACGGGGTTAGTACATGCCCCAATACGCCGTGTGAACATACCCTTATGCTGTAGGTTTGTGGAAATTTCCAGTGTTTTCAAAGGGGTGAAGGACCTGTGATGACATCACAGTCACATGGCTCCAGTCTTGCAGGTCCTTCAGCCCTTTGAAAACACTGGAGGTTTCCACAAACCTACAGGGTAAGGGTATGTTCACACGGCGTATTGGGGCGTGTACTGTACGCGCTTCAATACGTCATGTGTTTTAGAACTACGCGCTGTCCTGCATGTACTTCTAAAGCTTGGAGGGCTGGCCGGGGGCATTATCAGCGGCGCATAAGTGCGTGCGCGATGAAGTGAGCTGTCACTTCTCTCCCGCCATACAATACCATCGTATTGTATGCCGGGGAAGACGATACGTAATTCATAGTTCTCTATGAGAGCTATGAATTACCATAATTGCATACATGCCAACTTTTGAAAGTAAAAAAGCAGGAGATCTGAAGGCAGCGTGCCAAAAATTTGCATATCCACGCCCATCTTGCATGTAAGCCACACCCCCTTCGAAAAAGACACACCCTACTCCACCTAACTGTGTAATGGCTCTGGAAGAAAGCTAAATTAGGGTTTTGGCGTCACCCAGCTTCCCTGGACTGTTGGATGGTCTATTCAGCATCCAGGAGAGCTGGGAGATACCGCCAAACTGTGCCCCAATAAGTAGGTATCTCGGTGGCCTATTTGAACCTTGAACCAGGTAGTAGCCTCCTGTAGCCAGGTTAATGCTCCCTTTAAGCCAGGTAGCTGTCCCCAATAGCCAGGTATTGCCCCTTACAGCCAGGTAGTGCCTCCATTAGCCAGGTAGTGCCCCCAATAGCCAGGTAGTGTCCCCAATAGCCAGGTAGTGCCCCCAATAGCCACTTAGATGCTCCTTATAGCCAGGTAGTTCCCCCAATAGCTAGGCAGATGCCCCCGTTATCCAGGTAGATGTCCTCATGAGCCATGCAGATGCCCCCATAAACCAGGCAGATGCCCCATTTATCCAGGCAGATGTCCCCATGAGCCAGGCAGATGCCCCCATGAGCCAGGCAGAGGCCCCCATGAGCCAGGCAGATGCCCCCTTTAGCCAGGCAGATGACCCATGAGCCAGGCAGATGCCCCCTTTATCCAGGCAGATGCCCCCATGCCAGGCAGATGCCCCATGAGCCAGGCAGATGCCCCCTTTATCCAGGTAGATGGCCCCATGCCAGCAGATGCCCCCTTTAAACAGGTAGATGGCCCCATGCCAGGCAGATGCCCCTATGAGCCAGGCAGATGCCCCCTTTATCCAGGCAGATGCCCCCATGCCAGGCAGATGCCCCCATGAGTCAGGCAGATGCCCCCTTTATCCAGGTAGATGGCCCCATGCCAGGCAGATGCCCCTATGAGCCAGGCAGATGCCCCCTTTATCCAGATAGATGCCCCCATGCCAGGCAGATGCCCCATTTATCCAGGTAGATGGCCCCATGCCCGGCAGATGCCCCCCATGAGCCAGGCAGATGCCCCCCTTTATCCAGGTAGATGGCCCCATGCCAGACAGATGCCCCCTCTATCCCGGTAGATGGCCCCATGCCAGGCAGATGCCCCTATGAGCCAGGCAGATGCCCCCTTTATCCAGATAGATGCCCCCATGCCAGGCAGATGCCCCCATGAGCCAGGCAGATGCCCCCTTTATCCAGATAGATGCCCCCATGCCAGGCAGATGCCCCCTTTATCCAGGCAGTGCCCCTATGAGCCAGGCAGATGCCCCCTTTATCCAGGTAGATGGCCCCATGCCAGGCAGATGCCCCCTTTATCTAGGTAGATGGCCCCATGCCAGGCAGATGCCCCCATGAGCCAGGCAGATGCCCCCTTTATCCAGATAGGTGCCCCCATGCCAGGCAGATGCCCCCATGAGCCAGGCAGATGCCCCCTTTATCCAGATAGATGCCCCATGCCAGGCAGATGCCCCTTTTATCCAGGCAGTGCCCTTATGAGCCAGGCAGATGCCCCCTTTATCCAGGTAGATGGCCCCATGCCAGGCAGATGCCCCCTTTATCCAGGTAGATGGCCCCATGCCAGGCAGATGCCCCCATGAGCCAGGCAGATGCCCCCTTTATCCAGATAGATGCCCCCATGCCAGGCAGATGCCCCCATGAGCCAGGCAGATGCCCCCTTTATCCAGATAGATGCCCCCATGCCAGGAAGATGCCCCCATGAGCCAGGCAGATGCCCCCTTTATCCAGATAGATGCCCCCATGCCAGGCAGATGCCCCCATGAGCCAGGCAGATGCCCCCTTTATCCAGATAGATGCCCCCATGCCAGGCAGATGCACCCATGAGCCAGGCAGATGCCCCCTTTGTTCAGATAGATGCCCCCCATGCCAGGCAGATGCCCCCTTTATCCAGGCAGTGCCCCTATGAGCCAGGCAGATGCCCCCTTTATCCAGGTAGATGGCCCCATGCCAGGCAGATGCCCCCTTTATCCAGGTAGATGGCCCCCATGCCAGGCAGATGCCCCCTTTATCCAGGCAGTGCCCCTATGAGCCAGGCAGATGCCCCCTTTATCCAGGTAGATGGCCCCATGCCAGGCAGATGCCCCCTTTATCCAGGTAGATGGCCCCATGCCAGGCAGATGACCCCATGAGCCAGGCAGATGCCCCCTTTATCCAGAGAGATGCCCCCATGCCAGGCAGATGCCCTCATGAGCCAGGCAGATGCCCCCTTTATCCAGGCAGTGCCCCTATAGCTGGTAACAATAAAATAATAAAACCTACTTCACTCTCCTCACATGCACTCAGTCACTGCACACACAACCCCTCCCCTCACAGACAATCAGCCACCCCCCTCCACACACACAGCCCCCCTCCCCACACACACACCCCTCCCCTCACAGACAATCAGCCACCCCCCTCCCACACACCCACAGCCATCCCTGCACTCACCTGTCCTGCTGGCATCTGAGTTTTTCAAACTCGGGGAAAGGGGGCGGAGCTTCGCGGGTCCCACAAAGCCCCGCCCCCTACCTCCACAATGCTCTCGCAGCTTCCAGAGAACATTGCCGGCGGCGGCGCAGGACAGAGGCTTTAGGGCAGCGTCAAGAGACGTAAAGAGACGCTGCCCGATGCCTCTGTACACACATAACCTCCAGCTTCTGTAAAGAGGCGGGAGGTTAAGCCACCCAAGTGGGAGGGCGGGACACAGCCCCCTTTAGCGGGACTGACCCGCCAAAATCGGGAGGGTTGGCAACTATGCATAATTGTGGCACGCATTTCGGCCGTATTAAAGCACAAATACGCTGTGAAATGCGCGCCGCAATTACGCCATGTGAACATACCCTTAGAAGGCTGTTTCTCGGGGTGGGCGGGGCTCAGGACCACCCAGTCACTGCACTTGGCCCATCCGCCCATGGGAACGGCACTAAGTTCAATATACTTGGATATATTTCTTAAGGGGTGTAGTTTACAATATGTGATCTTTTTAGGGATGTTTATTAAGTTTTAGCACCTTAGGGTGTCCACAAACCTGTGATGATGCCTAAAGAAAATCATATTGAAAATGAGACCCCAGAGTCCAGTAGCTGCTCCTCCTATTCTAAGGCTTGTGGTTCAGCCAAATAGTACACTGGGGTCACATATCTCTAAATATCTAGATATCTCTAAAAAACTGCAGAACCAGAGAAATCTTTGAGTGGCATTTCCCTATTATCATTGACCATGTTGCAGTGAATAATGGATAAAATTTGAAAATCTGCAAAAAAAAATAAATTTAATTTCGCCTCCACTTTGTTTTAATTTCTGTGAAACCCCTAATGGGTTAAGAAACTTTCTAAATGCCTTTTTGAATACTTTAGTTTCTTAGATGGAGTCATTTATGGGGGATCTAAAATAGGAGCCTTGCTAGAGCCCTAAAACATCTGGGGCACAGGCCCTCTATTAGCAGTAGTTGCCAGCAGTAATGAACAGCCGCCGCCTGGAGCTTATGGAGCGCGCTCAGCACATAAGCCCGCTCTATATGTTCAAAAGCGTGAAGGAGTTAACTGAACCCGAAACCGGCTTCCAGCAGTGGAGACTCTGCTCCTTCCTCCTTTGCTGTTGGTCTCCGTTGGGACACCCTCTCCTCCCAGCTCAGGGCCCACAGCTTCGCCCTGTTTCTCCCTCCTGCTACATTCAGAATATAAGATGCACCTCCATTTTCCTCTCAGATTTAGGGGAAAAAAAGTGCTTCTTACAGCCTGAAAGATATGGTAATGTAGTGTAAACCCCTTAATGATACAGCTGTTTTAAAAAAAAAAAAAAATTAATCTCTGACTTCTAAAAGCTATAACTTTTTTTTTTTTACATTGATGGAGCAGTGTAAGGTCTTATTTCTTGAGGGATGAGCTGACATTTTCATTGGTACCAATTTGTGTACCACTCACTGTAAATAAGATTACAGCACTACCCAATTTATATAATTTATTTTTTTAATGATGTAGTAATGTTACACAAAATTAAAAAAAATAGTGTTCTCTATTGATAAATTTTGATAGCCATAACTTTTTTATGTTTATGAACCTAAGGGCTTTTTTTGCGGAATGAGTTTTTTTTTTATTTATTGCCACCACTCTGGGTTTCATGTGACTTTTGATCACTTTTTATTCCATTTTTTGTATAGCAGTATGATCAAAAATCTAATCTTAGGATTGTTTTTTTATTTATTTTTGTCACAGCACTTACTGTAGTGAGCAGTGAGGGAAACAAATGATTTGGGGCAGCAGGCATTTTATCCAGATAAAACTGCCTAGCGATGGCCCTGATCTAACATACAGGCCCTTTGAAAACTTTCAACTTTGAAAATGGCAAATTTTCTAAATTTTCCCTATATTTTGATATTTTTCACAAATATACAAGGATTTTATGGAATAAAATTTCTTACTAACTTAAAGCACAATGTGTCATGAAAAAACAATCTCTGAATCACATGGATAGGTAAAAGTTTTAACTCCTTGATGCCAAGGCCTGTTTTTCATGTTTGTTTTTCCCTCCCCGCCTTCCCAAAGCCATAACTTTTTTATTTTTTCATCTACATAGACATATTAGGGATGTTAATTTGCAAGACAAATGGCGTCATTCATCGTACCATAGAATATACTGGGAAACTGCCAAAAAATTGTAAGTGGGGCAAAATGTGAAATAAAACGTATTTGCTCCATGTTTGTGGGAGTTTTGTTTTTGCAGCATTCAATCTTCGGTAAAAATTAGGTGTTGATCTACAAGTTGATACAAATACAGCAATACAAAACATGTATGGTTTTCATTATGTTTTGGTATTGTAAAAAAAAATTCCAAACATTTTCTATTTTTGAAAATTCTCGCGGCGCCACCATTTTCTGAGACCAATAACTTTTTTGTACTAACAACTACAGACTTGAGTGAGGGGCATTTTTTGCGGACTGAAGTGTACTTTTTATTGGTACCAATATGGTATACATGCAACTTTTTCTATTAAAATGTAGTTTTTAGGGGAAATGAAATGACATACATAGAAAATAAAAAATATTTTATCCAGGATCTGTGATTTCTAATTCACTGCACACCTTTATAAATCCCCTATTCTAAAATCTAACTTTTATTTTTAAACTTGATTAAGAAATTTTTTAAAATTTTTGGGGGAGATATCCTCACTGGTAGCTAGTCCATTCGCTTAGGATGATCTTTCCCTATGCTTGCTCAGCCCTCTTGTTCAGTTAATCAGTCAGGGAAGCGTCCCGAAAGGGTCGGCCCGACTTTAAATGACTGGCCCTACTGTCCCTCTCTTATGTCTTTAAGTTTAATTATTTACCAAGACAAGTCTCCATATATAATTGCCACTCTTTCTGATAGGGTTGTTTATACTATATGGAGAAATATACAATATATACAATATGGTCCTGTAGTGACTCTTTATGTGTGTATGTCTTTATACAACATTACCCCATAACTAGTGGACTAGACAAACATAGAGGATGAATAGACATGGATATGACCTGAAAAAATCCACCTCTAAGATAGATAAATATAAAATAGACAATCATTTATATGACCCTAAGGGTCTACCCCTAAGACAGATAAACATGAAGGGTAGACAATCCTTTATACGACCTTAAACGTCTGCACCAACGCGTTTCCCCCCTCCTATCACACCGAGGGGTTCCTCAGGACCTGCATATATCAGAGCAGCCATCGCAAATATGGATATAATCTTACAACTATGAATACCATCCAACAAGAGATACAACTATACTGGACCCCCTGAGGAACCCCTCGGTGTGATAGGAGGGGGGAAACGCGTCGGGGCAGACGTTTAAAGGAGTTGTCTCCCCACAGGGTTTCAAAGAATGCATGAAAGAATATCTCTGTCCACTTCCTGTGTCCTACTAATTTGCATAAGCTCCGTGCTTGTACAGCTATGTTGTGCTTTCAGATGCTAATTAGATTAGATTAGCTTCTCAAACTACTCAAAGGACTTCTTATCTGATCCCCAAAACAAAAGCCCTAATTACAGAGCTGTTTACTTGAGATAAATCAAGCTTTTTACTGTCTGCAGCACAGGACACTGACTGTCACTGCTGACCTGTGTGATGACTCACTCTCTGTTATCTCATTGAACAAACAGCCCCAGGAGATTTGTTTACAGGTCGGTTACTGAGGAACTGAAATAGCCAAGGAGGTAATAAATTCACTTGTATCTCTTTAGGGAAAAACAGAGGAACAATGCAATATATTGGAAAATGTCTTTATTTTGTGTTCCCTACAATTTGAAAGCTATCTTTGTAGTCGTAGACAACCCCTTTAAGGTCGTATAAAGGATTGTCTCTACCCTTCATGTTTATTTTTCTGGGGGTAGACCCTTGGGGTCATAAAAAAGATTGCTATTTTAATTTATTCTCTTAGGGTTTTTTTTTCGGTCATATCCATTTCTTTCATCCCTTGTTTGTCTATCCACTAGTTAGGGGTAATTTTGTATATATAAAAGACAAACACATAAAGGTCACTACAGGCCCCTATTGTATATATTTTATTTTTCCCCATAAGTAAAAACAACCCTATCAGAAAGAGGGGCAATTATATAGGAGACTTGTCTTGGTAAATAAAAATTTAAAAAGACATAAGAGAGGGACAGTAGGGCCAGTCATTCGAAGTGAAATGACATAACTGCAATTTTGGCTTTTGGAATTTTTTCTTCTATGGTGTTTAATAGATTGGACTTTTTCAGATGCAGCGATACCTAATTTATTTGATTTTTTTTTACACTTTAAAGCATTTTTTTTTCCTTGGGGCAGGAAATAGTAAAACAGAAAACGTGACAGCAATGGAAAGCAAAACGGGGGTACAATGGATCTGTCTAATGGACACAGAAAACAACCCACCCGCATTTTCCTGACACCCAAGACAATGAGGGAATAAGTACAACCAAAACCAAAAAGGGACTGCGGGGGATCATTGTGAGGAAATTTTTGGTTAGAGACAGTAAAAACAGAAGGCAAATTCCAAAACAGAAAACAAGATGTAACAGGACACGTTTTTTTGTTAATTTGAGCTGACAGAATATCAAAAGCCTGCCCCCCCCAAGGATTACACTAACTGTATTTATTAAGTTCTCTCAACTGGGCAGTTAATTGTTGAGTTTTGGCACTTTTCATTCCTCCTCCAGTTAAAAGAGAAAGGATGTAGCAATATGTTATATGCTTTATGGCTTCTAGGGGTCTCACTACGTATGTGTAGTGGAAGGACATTGCAACTAGTTTTGGGTTTGTAGTTGGGGGTCTGTCAAAACACTTTTAATGGCAGTGAACACTTCAGTAAAAAAGAGTGAAGTCATCCCTGATCTCATCCAACAAAAAGAAACACTAATGTTTCACACAGGATAAATTCGGCACGCATTTAAACGCATATTTCCCTCTAATACGGCGAAGCCGCCGAAATTCATAAGAACAAGGATTACGCCTCCTCTCCCCGCCTACAATCCATCGATTTTTACGCGCGGGAGATAAGTGACTGTCAAAACTTGCGGCGAATCCACTGCGATAATGAATGCCATTGGGCGGGGGGCCCCCGGCCCCCCCCGCCGGCGGGGGGGGTAGCACCCTTAGCACAAGCTCCCGAAAGCACAATGTACTGCGGTGCGTACTAACACGCCCATACTCGTTTTGAACATACCCTAACAGAACAACCCACACACCCACCCACCCCCTCCCCCCTCATACCCCCACCCCCTCTCTCACCACACACCTACTCCACACGAACACGCTCCCACTCAACACATGCACCTACACTCCTCCCTACTCACACACTCATTCCCCAACACCCACTCACACACGAACCACCCAACCATAAACCACATTACACACATACCGAACCCCACTCAACCTCCATTACACACTACCCTCCCCCACTCACATTCACCCCCCACACACACTTTCACTGACCCCCAACAACACACCAATTCCCACCCACACACTCATCCCCTGACACCCTCCAAAACACACCCTCATCCCTCTACATTAACCATCACACACAAACTACAGTCACACTCATTCACCCTCCCACACACTCACTTTCCGACACCTCCCACACACACATCCTCCCTCACCCATGCAAAGAGACTCAAATCCTTTTTCCAGTGAAACACACTCATCACCTCCCTTCCCCACAGACCCCCAACCCATAGCTTTTTTTCAAGGTATATGTAGGTAGTTCGGTCACGGCACCACAATGTTGCCGTGGAGGAGCAAGGTGCTACAGGGGTTAATCCCTCCAGGCGGTTGACACACCCAGGGAGAAGGCTGGCTGATATAGGGATTGACAGCTGGCTTCAAATCAGCTCACGAGGCCGGGATATGTGGCTGTGTCGCTCCAGGCCCAATAGAGGAGCCCGAGGCCGCACCAATCCGCTGCTGGGGGCGGCACGTGTCGGGCATCTCTCATTTAAACCGGCTCAGTTTGTTTTACCTTTTGCCTGTGAAGGTTACCCTTCATGCTTTCCTGGTTCCTCGTTCGGTTGTTATTCTGTTTACCCTGGACTTCGGCTTGCTCTGACACTCTGATTCTGTACCGGCATTTTACCTCCTGTGTTTTGGACCCTTGCTTGTCTTACAGTTATTCTCTTGGTTCCGATTTGTGGCTTTGGGGTTTGCGTACCCGTTACCGTTACCGGACCGGGACTGACTGACTTCGCGTTCCCTGATGGCCCTGCACGTAGTAGGTGGGAACCGTCGCCCTGTTGGGGTCTGCCGTTAGGGCAGAACGCCAAGTGGCAGGGACAGTGGCTGGGTGGCAGTCCAGGCCCAACTGCACCTCCTCTGCCATGACATTGAACTCCATGACGATTGCTGGTAGAGCAGATTGTAAGGGTACTTACTCAGTTGCGTCCAAGATCTGGCATTAAGGGGCGAGAAGCAGGAGACCTCCTTGGGTACCCCTGGAGGGAGTTCCCGACACCGCCACCCCTGTTGTTTTTTTTGATGCGATGACCCCACATCCAGTTACCACGTGACCTCTGGAATGAGGACAGAGGTGGGAATTGTCTTGGTCTCTTACTCCAAGGGTCTCCCCAGGAGTGGGCATTCTCACCACCCCCAGATGCACCCGAGTTGTCCTCAGTTGACAGATTTTTTGTCTCCTTGGGACTTCTCTTCGACGATCCTGATAGGGAGGCGGTGGGCAAGACTCAACTCACCACCTTAAGGCAGGGTAAGCGGACGGTAGAGGAGTATGCTTCTGAATTTTCGCCGCTGTTGTGTTCCATCAGGGTGGAAAGACCCAGCCCTCAGGTGCCAGTTCAGACTGGGATTGGCTGACCATGTAAAGACTGTTTTGGGGGCTTATCCTACCCCGGGCCCCTCTGGATGAGTCGATTGCTTTGGCAGTTGCGGCTAGACAGACGGTTTAGGGAAGACGACAGAAACAACCCTTTCTCCGTTTGCCCCGCTTTAAAAGCCACTTCCCCGTTCTGCTACCACCCCCAAGAACCGTTTAAGCAACTAAAACCCCGGGAGGGGGTCAATCCCATTTAGGGGCCTCTTTGGGGGGTGCGGGCCATTAAACCACAGGCCCCTCACGTCTCCCCCAAAAGGGGACGTATTTCCCAACTGTGGCGGAGAAAGCCATCACATCCGGGAGGGGCCCAAAAGAAGCCTTTCCCGGGAAAAACTCCACGCCAAGGGACTCCCGGGGAAGGTCACCTAGGCACAGGAAATTCCCCAATTTCCATCAAAGAAACAAAGCTTCCAGAAAAAATTTTCGTATTTTTCCAGGTTGTTTCGGGGAGTGGCATTTTTAAACTCTGCATCAACCTCCAATTTTAGGGACCTTTCATTGGGCAAGACCTGGGCCCCTTCCCTTTGGGAAGGGTTTTTCTCTGATTCCCAGCGGGGTTTTTAGCTATTGTTTCCACCCTGTTGGTAAAGGGTAAAATACCCAAAGAAATTGCCCCCCAGAACTTTAATCCGTTGGGTCTATACATAAGGAAAATGAAAATTTTTTTTAACATGGAGGGCTTACCCGTTTAAAGTTGTGTTTGGATTGCCCTGGCTTTAGAAAAACACCCTGTTTTTTTGTTTTGGAAATTTCGGGGGGGATTTAAATTTTGGGGTGGGGGGGCCAGTGTAATTTTAAGAAATGCCCCTTCCAATTGCCCCCTTCGAAATTGCAGAGTTTTCCCTTTGCTTTTTTTTTCGGGGACTTTGCTGAGGGTTTTTCCAAACTCAGTTTTAGAATTTAAACCCCCGCATAGATCAAAGACTTTTTCTTTTTAAAATTTTAAAGCCAGGGGTAAAACTTCCTAAACAGGTTTTTAAAAACCCTCCCCAGGTCCTGAGAGAACTCCTTTGAACAATACATTGCAGAGGCAAAACCAAAGGGGTTTAAACATTTGCCCTTCTGTGCCCCCAAGGGGTGCGGGGTTTTCTTCTTTTTTTAAGAAAAGAAAAAAGGAAACCCTCCCGCCCATCCCATCAATTATCGGGAGCTCAAAAAAAATAACGGGAGAAACCAAAAACCCCTTTCCCTTTGATTTCGATCTGTTTAATAAAAATTCTGGGCTAAGTGGTTTCCCAAATTTTAGACCAAGGGGGGCCATAATCTTTCCGACAAGGAAGGAAATGAGGGGGAAACCGCATTAATACCCGGAATGCCATTTTAATATTTTGGTAATGCTCTTTGGGATGTTAATGCCCCGAATTTCCAAAACCTGGTAAATAATTTTTTTCCGGGGAATTGTTTGGTCTTGATGGTCCTATCTGGATACTTTTTTTAATTTTTTCACAAAACGGCATTACATGTTAAACTTTTGGCGACAAGTCTTCAAATCATGAATGCAATAATTTTTTTTCAAACTCGGAATTTGGGTTTTTGGTTTCGGAGGTTCCTTTCCTGGGATACACCGACTCCCAAACCCTTTTTTATGGATCCTGAAAGGTTTGGCTATCCCGACTGGGGCCGCCCCTTTTCCCCCAGGCCCCTTTCAGCAGTTCCTCGGGGTTTTCCAACTATTATCGAAAATTTATTTGGAATTCTTTTGTTTTTTTCGGCCCATTTACGACAGACTAAGAAAGGGAGAAGTTTAGTAATTGGCAACCGAGGCCATAAGGGTAGGGTTAATGCAAATATGGTACAAGTGTTTCAATAAGCTAAAGTTTGTTTAAAAGAAAAAACCAAGCTTTCCTCCTTAAAAACCCAAATACAGATATCCATAATCCTTTTAAAGGACGATGACTGTCCCCGAATTGGGGCATTCCCAAATTTTCCGGTTTCCCAAACGTGAATATCCTGCCAACAAGCAACTGATTTCGCCCTACTTTGTCCCAAGAAGCACTGGCTGTTACACCGCCTCAACGACTTTGAACCATAAGAACTTTGGCTCAACCCCTTCCAATGGACTCCCCCACTGCGCATCCCGCCCACCCCCCCCTTTTTTCAAACTCGTATAAATATTTTAAACCGCCCTGAATAAAGAGGGAATTGGCATGGAAAAAGTTTGGGAATGGGAAAACCAAGGGGGTCGGCTTTTTTTTTTTAAATTGGCCCGGGCCCCTTTCATTTAGACACTGTTTGGGGAAGTCCCGGGAATTTGGGAACAGGAAATCCTTTGTCGCTTTACACCTTGACAATTTGGCCCCACCCCAAGGGGGATTTGACTACGCAGATACCAGACCCCCCCCCAACCCCAAAAAACGGACGGGCGAGGAAACCCCGGCAGCATCAAATCGAGACTTCGGGCCTCACGGTGCACGATAATTTTGATACATATTTTATGAAAACTACTCCCGGGGCCCCATTTTGAGGGTGCTGGTTTATATTTAAATTTGTCCTGGTCTGACCTTGGGTGGCAGAATAAATTTACTGTTATTTTAAAAAAGGATCTGTACATTTTTCACGTCCCGAACCCAAAAGTGAGGGGATTTGCGGGTTTAAACAAACCAGACCCCCACTGTGAAGTAAACGGGTTCTTTTTCCCCCGGTAAGGGTTTCGAAAAAGAAATTGCTAAATTTTAGCCCCGGGGGCAGTCTTGAAAGATTTTGAGCTTTTTCCCTCTGTGTTATTTTTAAAAAGGAAGGCCCGGGGGTCTGATTGGGCAGCCGCGTGGTCCCGGAGATCAGAATTTAAAAATCTAAATGGGGGGAAAACTTCGGGGAGGTTTGTTAAAATCCCGGGAGATGCAGTCCTCATAGTAGGAAATTTTACTTTGAAAGCGGTGAAGGGGACTTTTGGGTTTTGGTAGGTTGGGGACTTTTTTTAAAATTTTTGATAAAAGGGGCAAGCTAAGAAAAAACTGTGACTCGGGCCAAGGGGGTGGCCACATTTTGTGTATTTATTTTAAAAAGGGGAACAAGGAAAGAGGAATTTAAACATCATTTTTTAAACATTTTTAAACCCGGGGAACATAAGTTACCAGCAGAACAAAAACCCCGAGGAAATAGTTGCTCAAAAAGGAAGGGAAGAAGAAATGTATACCATGCTGGGAAGATGTACAAACTGTGGGTTTGTTCTAGATAGGGACGGCCCACCGTCAAAGTGGCAAAAATAAAAGGGAAGAGTATCAAAGGCCCAAGTTTTGACAAGGGATGGTTAGAAAAGGCACGGGGCTCTTTTTGAATTTCAAGGGGCCCGGGAAAAGAAAGAAATTTAAATTTTAAAAGGTTGAGGTACTGGGGGTTTTCTGAAGCGCTGAAAATTTGTAGGGTTTACTTTAAAATGTCCCGATAGAGTTGTGATTCTAAAAATGGCCGCCCCCTTTGCGCCCACCGCCATAAATGGGGGCCCGGGTAATGGCCGAAGGGGGGGAACCTTTTGAAAAAAGGTTAAAAAAAAAAAACCCGGGACTTGGGTGGAAACTTTTTAAGGGGTTTTGTGGTTTTTCCCCCCAAAAACCCGGCCCCCAAGGGGCGGCCTAAAACCCCACCCATGCCCCGGGCCCCCTTTATTTTCCCCTATTTCACCTCCCAGGGGCAGTAACAAACAGGGCCCCCACCCCCCCCACCGCAGAGTTTGATCAGGGCAAGGCCTCAAACCTGGGGAAAACCGCCCGGGACACAAACCGCCCCCCCCCCGGGCCCGGGCCGTGTTTCTTTTGGTTCAAAAAGGAAATGAGACCCTGTTTCCAGCCCAAACTCAGCCCGGGGGGAAGGGCCCAAAGGTTCCCCCCCCAAAGACTCCCCCCTTACGGGGACGGGGACGGGATCACCCCAACCAGGGAGTTCAGGGCTCCAGCCGTTTTCGCCCTTTTAAACCCTTTGGGACAGGGGCACGGACGGGGGTTTTTCCCTCCCAAATAAAGGGGTTCTCCCCAACCCCGTATTTTTTGGGGGCGGACAAAGAAATCCCCACCCCCCCCAACAAGAAGACAGATATACAAGGGGAACTTTGGGGAACCCCCGAGGCCCCAGAAGTTAAATTCCCCCCCGAATTGAATAATTCTATTCACTGTGGGTCATGGAGACATCCCACCCACAAAAAAAGGGAGCGATAGGTGAGTCCATGCAAACCCCCGCGTTAACCAACGGGGGGAAATTGGGCTAAAAAAAAAAAGCTCATTAGAAAGGGGGGGGGCAGCCCCTCCGGGAAAAAAATTTTTGGGGCCCTTTTTCATAAAAAAAAGGGGAACCTTAGAACGGGTCTCTCCATTTGGGTTACCGGAGCTGGGGAGCTGCCATGGGGAAGCCCTAATACACACCGAAAGGGCCCTGTTTTATGACGGGCCGGAACCCCTTATAATAATTAAAGATCCCCCGATCAGCCATCTGGAAACCCCCTTAAGCCCCCCCAGCGGGGTCCCCCGATATGACATCCTAAACATCCCACTCACTCCCGGGTTTTTAAACCCGGGTACCCTATGGATACCCCTTTCTAAAATTTGTTTTACAACTGTTTTTAAATGTACTTTTAATGCAATATATCACGGGAAGGGCCATGATTTTGGGATTAAAGTGATAAATTGGGGTGTCCGACAACCCAGGGAAACTAAAAACGGAGGATTGGTTGTCGAACAAGGTGGGGAAATTGGAGAACTTCCCCAACGGGGGACAACCAAAATCCCCCTTCCTCCATCCTCTGCACCGGACACCCACCTTTTCCTGAAGCCCCCAAATTTCCCGCCCCCCCCTGTACCATTTAAAAGGCCAAAAGGGGCCGATCCAAAAAGGCCCCTTTCACCCCTGTACAAATTGACTCTCTTTTAAACAAGTACCTGACCCCATGAATTTCCCTTAAATTTGTTAGGAAACTGAAACAGCCCCCAGGCAGATAAAAGGGAGAAAACGGAAAGATCTAGATACTTTGGGTGATGGCCCAAAAAAACGGGATGAGACCTCCCCCTACCTCCAAAATATCGGGAAATACCAGGGGAATAGACAAATACTCCTTTGAGTCTGGCCCCAAAATTTTTCGAAAAATTTAAAAGTGGGGGGGCCCAGAATTTGGCCTGATTTGATCAAGTTTTTCCACTCTGCAGGATTCCAACAAGAAAAAGGGTAGGCCGAAACCCACTTTTTTGCTGCTCGTTTTTTTCAGCAAAACGGGATCGGGATTTTCCAAAAACCAATAAGAAAAAATTTCCCTTTTGTTGGTTGGGAGCTTTTTTTTAAAGGCCGGGAAAGAAGCCTTTAGAATCGGCTCCCAAACCAGACCAGATTTGGGTACGCCTCAGAGTAAAAAGGAGGCTCTATCTGTAAAAAAGGGTTTTTCCAAAAATTTGTTAAAAAAAGGAAAAGGAAAATAAAAAGAATGACAAAAAGGGTGTGAACCGGTAAATAAATTGAGTTTACCCCCCCCGGGTACCCCCAAATTCCTACCTAGGGGCCCCCTCACAGCCCCAGAATGGCCCCCCCCGGAACCCCCAAGGGGCCCGAGAGCCTCCAGTTTGGTGCGCTGCAGTCAGACCGGTCTTTTTAAAAAAACGTGTTTAAAGGGTCCGCATCCCCCAAAACCCCTCCGGATTTTCAAAATGTACACCCCGGAGGGGTTCGAAAACCAAAAACCCAAAACCAGGAGGGCCCCCAAAAATGAAGGGGTGGGGCCGGGCCGGGTCCCCCCTTCTCTCTGTAGGAAAAAAAACCCAGGTGTGGGGTTTTGTCAATTCCCTGTCGCTGGAAAACCCTACAAAATTTTATGGGGGGAAAACTGGTGCGGCCACATCTGTGATTTCGGGCCAACCCCCTACCCCCTGGGTCCAAAAAACCCTCTGAAAAACTTAGCGGGTTTTTGGGGTATAGGGTTCGCTTTCATAAGTCGCCTCTCACCGGGGCCAATTAATGCGGGCCCCTTTCCCTGATTTAGATGATCCTTTTTCCTGGGTATAAACCCACCTGCCCTTTTAATCACTTGGAGGGGCCCCTTTTGCAGTCATGAGGGCCCAAATAAAGTAACCCCCAGAAGGCAGGGGAACTAGCCCTTTTTTTGGGCCCGGAAATCTGAAAAAGGGATAGCATCCCCCTTTTCCCTTTAAGGCCTTACCTGCATTATGATGTCCCTAATGGAACCCATGCCCAAAGATTCCACCAAACCTTTCCTAAAAACCCGCTACCACGGGAAACTTATGGTCTCAAGTCCTGATGATGTTGGACTAACTGCCAGAAACCTGCGTGCATTTTTGCCCTCAAGGAAGGAGCCCCCTTTTTCCCCCCCTTACCACAATACCCTTTGAAGTCGGGAAAGGAAAAGGGGCCGGAAGATTCAACCAAAACCTTACAAAACCCGGGTTCCAAATATCCGGGTAAAACCAACCATGTAACACCCCCCTATTTCCATCAAGAAGAAGAGAAAAAATTTTGGGAGCCCAAAGGTACGGGCTATTGCAAGATTTGCGAGTTTTTTAATTTCAGCCACCATTTTAAAGAAACCCCAGGGGTTCCCCAACCCAAACCCACCTTGTTGCCCCTATCCCTTTCCACTGCTTCCTGTTTCCAGGCTTTTGGATTTTTCTAAGGGCTTCTTCATTTTCCCCCTTCATGAAGACACCCCCCCCCCAATACCTGTTTTCCCTTTCACCCTTCCAAGGCCCCATTCACCGGGACCAAAACCCCCGGGGGCCCCCAAAAACTTTCCTAACCCAATTAAAACCTCAAGCTATAAAGGGTTTTTTAAACAACCAGGGCCAAAAATCCCACCCGGGGATTTTTATGGTTTCTTCCGTTTTGGGTGAACTTACCCCCGGGCGGGGAACCCCTGGGGCCCAGGGAAGCTGAATCCTTTTCCCCTATTTCCCAAAAATTTTTCACAAACCAATTTGCAAAAAGGTCTAAAAGATAAACTACAGTGGTGTCAAGCAAATTTAACTTCCAGGCCCTTGTTTTTGCCCAAAGGGAAACAAACATCTGACAAAAAGCCCGGGTTCCTTGCCATAACCAACCTAAATTTACCCAGAAAAATTCAGACCAACCCCCAATCATTTTTAGGTCTGATCACCTACTGTAAAATGGATCCCAAAAGGGCAAAAGGGAAAATCAACCCGCTCTTTTTATTGCTTAAAAACCGGGAAAGGGCCCAATTTTCGGAAGCCCCCCCCAAACCCAGAAATTTTAGGGCACAAAAAGGAACTGCTTTGGTGCTCTACGGGCAGCTATTTTAAAAAGTTTCCACCCTTTGGGGGCCTTTTCGAACAACCCCCTTTAAAACCTATTTTGTTCAGATTCAATGGACCCCGCCTCTGGAGTCCTCACTCAAAAACCATGCTGGGAAAAAAAAAAAAAGCCCCTTGGATACTATTCAGCACGTCGGGTTTCCAGTTGCTTTTTACAGTCCCAAACTGCTTGAAGGCTGTACCCCCGCACAATTTTTACGGGATAAGACCGCAGACATCGTCCTGGGCCCATGGGGAAAAAAATTCGGGCCCCCCAAAAATTTGGGAACCTTGCTGCAGTCCTACAACAGACCTTCCAAGGGGCATATGACTTAAAATCAGGGGCCATCAAACGCTTACATGCTTTTTTAACTGCTGCCCCCCAAAAGGGGTCTTCAAGGGGTGCCGGGTTTCTGAATCCGGGCCACTCTTCCCATGGCGAAAGGGGGGATAATTATGTTTATGAAAAAAGGGAAAGGGAAAAGACCCAATAGACCAGGGGTTTTCCCTTGAACTACGGGCAGAAAAAATCACATCACCAGCTACATTGGGGGACTAAAGGGAAATTTCCCCCAAGCTGGATCTAAACCTGTGGAAAATTTTGGTTTAAAGGGAATTGTTAGGGAAGCCCCGGGAACTTTTTCATAAAATTTTTGCAAAAAACCAAAGGGGAAATGAAATCCTCATGGCAAAAGCACTCCCCCCACACTTCCAGCTAAAGTGCAGAACTACAAGCTTTTGGAAAAGAGGCCTGCAAAATGGCTAAAGGGCAAGACGCGAAAAAAAGGGACTGACTCCAATATGCCTCCCCGGAAATTTCCCCACGATTTTGGACTAATCTGGAAAAAAAATAAAAGGGAACCCATCACAGAGAAAGGAAAACCCCTAAAGCATGAAAGGCAAATCCCAAGGGCCCCAAATGCACCCTTGAAAATGCCAACCAAGGTAGCAGTCCTGAAAAATCCCAAAGGGTCATGGTAAAGCGAAAACAGGGGAACCCGGGGGAACTATAAACCGGGAGGGCCAAGCACCCAAGACACGGCCCCTAGGCGCCTGTCATCCAATGGCTGGGGAAACAGGAAGCCCACCCCCATTAAAGGGCAATCACCCGAGTCTCAAAAAAAGAAGTTTATCAAGGATTGGAAATGACCACACCGGGGAAGACTGGAAACCAGGAATGGCACCCCCGAACCAGTTGGTTTACAAACAACCCTTTCCCTTTTTCCAAGGAGAAAAAAACAAAAGGGGAAAAAGGGAAGGAGCTACTGTGATGGGAAAACCCATGGAAATACAAAAGGACTTGTTTGCCTCCCAAGGGGAATGTACCCGCTATTGCGGCATGGGGCCCAGGGCCACTCACAAGGGAAAGAACCCAAATAAAAGGCCTATGTTGGGAGAAGCGTAAATATGCCCCCCGGTATCACCCATTATTTGCAAAACCAAAAATCAAGCCGTTCATCTGGGGCCCCAAACCCCAAAACCCAAACCCCTACACCAAGTTTTTCCAACCCGCACCCTTTTTTAAGCCAGAATTTTCCCCTTTCCCAAAGGGTCCAAATGGGCCACATCCAGATTCCAAAAATTTAAAAAACGGGAAAAAGTCTTAGTGCAGTGGGCCCAAGTTTCAGGGGGCCAGAAACATAAACCCCGTACCAACGACCTTCCAAAGGGAACCCCAAAGAGGTTGAAATTTCGAAATTGCTTGGGCGATTTGGAAACCCTAGTGATTTGAGTCAACCAGGGGCCAGCATTTTTTCTTCCCGGTTTTTCCCAAAATTTTGGAACATTTAGGGGTTTTTGGGTTTTTGGGGCCCCCACACCCTACCCTCCCCCCAAAACTCGCTGAAGGTAAAGAAAGGAATGGTACGCGAAGAACAAACTCTTGAAAAAACCCGGGGAAAACCCCCCTTAAACCTTGGGGGCAGAACTTTTCCCCCAAATTTTTTCTGAAACCCCTTCAGGGCACAAAAATCCACAGGGAAAAAAAAGGCCTGACCCCCCTTTTGAAAAATTTTGTTTGGGGAAACCCCCCCCAGTTTTTTAAAAATTTGGGACAGGAGTTGAGTTGAGAGTATGATAAAATGGTTTAAATTTTTGATTAATTTGTCCCAAAAAAATTTACTAAAATTTTCATGCTGCAGTTTTTTCTTCTTTTTCCAAATCAAAAGGGGAAATTGACCAAAGACTCAAACCGGGGATCGAGTTTTATGTGAAAAGGGACATCAGAAGAAATTGGGCCAAAACCCCCGAATTTTAAGGTTCCCCTTTACATTTTGGTTTTTTATCCCCCCGACTGCGGTCAAAAAAGAAGGAAAGCCAACCCCGGATTTCCCCGGGCCCCTCATGAAAAAAGGGGCCCCAAACCCCTAGAAATCTCTTTTTATATCCTTTCATGTTGTTTTGGGATTCGGGAGAGAGCAAGAGGGGGGAGCACCATATTTTGGGGGGACCTAACCCAAAAACAGAAAGAAAAACAATTAATTTAGGGTTTAGAAAAGGGAGAAACCCCACATCTGAAAAGGTTGTTTGTAAAAAAAGGAAGGACAAGATTTTGTTTGAATAGAAATGGCTCTCAGCGAACCCTCAGGAAAAAAAACCCCCCAACCCCCCCCCCACGGTTGGGGCAGCTCCAAAGGGAAAAACTATGTTAAAAATTTTAGTTTGAGTAAGGGAAAAACTTGGGCATTTTAGGGGGGAAGTTTAGGGTTTTTTTGCTAAAATGTTTGGGACAATTTTTTTTTCAAAAACAAATTAAATTTATTTAAAGAAAAAAACCAAGGGTTTTCCTCCTTAAAAAGACCATACAGAAACCATATAACCATTTTAGACGATTTGGGCTGTGCAGAACTGAAGGCATTCAAAAAAAAAAAAAAAAAGGGGCCGGGCCCCAAAACCACGGGGTATATCCTGCCCAAAAAGCAACTGAGTTTCCCACTACATGCCCAAAAGCAACGGCTGTTACAACCCTTTCCGGCAACCCACATTTAACCAAAAGGGAAAAATGTGCTCAACCCCCCTTTCCCAAGGACTTTTCCCACGCGCATGGGGCCCCAAGGGCCCCCTTTTTTTTACTACTCTTTTAAAAATGTTAAACCTCCCTGAAAAAAAGAGGGTAAAAGGGGAAGGGAAAGAATTTAAAACGGGGAAAAAGGGGTCCCCGGCCCTTTCTTTAATTGGGCCCCCCCTTTTTCTTAGACATGATTTGGAGTAAACCCGGGGTGGGAACCAAAAATCCATGTTTGCCCTTTAAAACCTTTGACAGAGGGATTTGAAAACTTAAGGGATCTTTGGGGTCACTTTCCGGGGTTTATTCAAGCAATCACAGAAAACCCTTTGCGTGATGTTTATGCTCCTGATTTTTGGGGGGAGGCGGTCCCCTTTTTTAAGGGGGGGGGCCGCCCGACAAAAACTCCGCCTTGGGGCCCTTTTTTTTCCCCTAAATTTTCCTCGGCAGAAATGAAAAATTTTGATGTTGGAACCGCGAGCTCTTGGGTATTAATTTGGGGGCCTTTGAGGGAAAAATTGGGGGGCCAAATTACTTTGGGGGTGCCCAAAACCAATTTACGGTTCTAACGGGTCAAAAAAACCTTTCCTTTCTAGAGAACCAAAAAAGGGTTTAAACCCCCTTTAGGCCCTTTGGACATTGGTTTTTTTTCCCTTTTTAAATTTTGGGCGTCCCCTTTTCAGAAACCCGGGCCCAAAAAAGTTAAAGCTGAAGCGTTAATTTTTGAACTTTTGTGCCAGTCACCCCCCACCTCGGGAGGGTTCCCGTACCCATTTTAAAACCCCAAAGGGGACGATTGTCTCGCCATGTCCCCCGATTTAGGCCACTGAGATTAAGACACACCAGACATGAAACGGGTAATTTTGTCCTGCTTTTAAAAGTCTTTGTTTCCCCACCCCGATTTTGACTACGGATTTAAAGGGAATTTTCATGATTCTGTATTTTCTTGGACAACCATTAAAATTTTCTTCACAAAATGCCATCTCTCGCAAATACTGGGGGCCATCATTATATCCGTGATGTTTGGGGGCCAATTGGCAGCATAAAACATTTGTGCTCGGGGCAAAGGTTCCCAGAGGGTCGTCCTTTCCTTGGGGAACTTTGTCCTCTTTTCCCCTACCCGAGCCCTCCTTTGGGCCCACACTCCTTTTGGGCTTTATGACCGGGTCTTCCACCTCCCGAGTTTTAAAAACGGGTCCCTTTGGGGTTTTTGGTATTTACTTTATTAAAATTTGGGGGTCATTTGGGTTTCCCCTAAGGCGGTTTTCCGTCGTTTTAAAAAACTCGCCGATTTTTTTGCAAACTATTGGGGAAACGCAAGAGTTACCCGAGAAAATCGTTTCTGCCCGAGGGGTCCCCCCTTTGTTTTTCGCTTCTTGGGGATCCTCTGTTTAAGGGCCCGGGTATTCCCCATCCTTCCCTCGCCTTACCACCCCCAAACTAATGGGGGAAAAACAGAGAGGGGTTTAAAACCCAAATGGTTACACAAAAGCTTCGTTGTTTTGTTTCTGATCAGCAAGCGGATTGGGTGAAATACTTACCGTTAGTGGAATTTGCGATTAATAATAACCAGGTTCTCTGGTGTTTCGCCGTTCTTCTGTAGTTATGGTTTTCATCCTAGACATGCATCTTTATCCAATGCTACTTCTGACCATAGTGGGGTGGATGTTATCGTTAAGGATCTGTGCACAGTCTGGGCCCAAGTTCAGAAGAACTTGCTCAATGCCCAGAGAAAGGGTGACAAGAGGCACCTCTGCTCCAGTGGTTTTTCGGTGGGAGATAAGGTTTGGTTGTCCACCCGTAATCTCCGTCTAAAGGTGCCTTCCGGTAAACTAGCCCCATGATTTGTGGGTCCGTATGTGGTGCAAGAAGTAGTTAACCCGGTGGCATACCGTCTGAAGTTACCTCCTTGTCTCCGGCTACATAATGTCTTTCATCAGTCATTATTAAAGAGGTACATACCGTCTATGACTTCGCCTTCCAAGCCCCCTCCTCCTGTAAAAGTTGAGGGTGAATTGGAATACGAGGTCGCTCGTATCTTGGACTCCCGCAGAGTGCAGAGATCTCTGCAATACCTGGTCCACTGGAAGGGTTATGGTCCGGAGGAGAGGTCGTGGGTTCCGGCCAGATTCGTTCATGCCGAATCCCTGATCAGGGAATTCCACGACTCCCACCCGGACAAACCCGGACCAGGGAAGGGTCCAGTGGCCCCTCCTAAAAGGGGGGGTACTGTCACGGTACACAATGTTGCCGTGGAGGAGCAAGGTGCTACAGGGGTTAATCCCTCCAGTCGGTTGACACACCCAGGGAGAAGCCTGGCTGATAGGATTGACAGCTCGGCTTCAAATCAGCTCAGAGGGTGTGTCGCTCAGGCCAATAGAGGAGCCCGGAGGCCGCACCAATCAGCTGCTGGGGCGGTGTCCGGGCGCCTCATTTAAACTGACTCAGTTTGGTTTACCTTTGCCTGTGAAAGGTTACCCTTCATGCTTCTCCTGGTTCCTCGTTCGGTTGTTTACTCTGTTACCCTGACTTTGGCTTGCTTCCTAACCTCGTTCTCATCCTCTGATTCTGTACCGTGTTACCTCCAGTGCTTTGACCCTTGGTTTGTCTTACGTTATTCTCTTGGTTTCTGATTTGTGGCTTTGGTGTACCCTTACCGTTACCGACCCAGACTGCTGACTTCGCGCTCTCCTGACGGCCCTGCACGTAGTAGAGTAGGGACTGTCGCCCAGTTGGGGTCTGCCGTTTAGGGCAGCACGTCAAGTAGGCAGGGACAATGGGCTGGGTGGAAGTCAGGGCCCACTGCACCTCCTCTGACCCTGCTAGTCAGGCATGCTCAGTTTCAGTACTAGGA
This sequence comes from Phyllomedusa bahiana, assembly GCA_025379985.1. Lineage (NCBI taxonomy): Eukaryota > Metazoa > Chordata > Amphibia > Anura > Hylidae > Phyllomedusa > Phyllomedusa bahiana. The sequence goes on along the minus strand of JAODAL010053144.1, from coordinate 43 downwards.
AGTTTGTCAATGAAGTAGCAGAGGGAGAAGGTTTAAAAAGGGT
>JAODAL010053143.1:0-25493 GCA_025379985.1 Phyllomedusa bahiana | reverse complement strand
TTTAACTGCACAAAAAAAACTTTTTAAAAAAAACACAAGTGAACCTGGGTGCCATTGCTTACTGGGGAAATATATATAATATTATATACACACACACACCATTACCAGTGGCACACCAACTGCTAAAAGGGTATACAATAAGGGGAAACCTCCAAAGAACATTTATGCTATCACAAACGAAAAAACTTTGAGATTTTTAGTTCACACTTTTTGATCAAAAATGCTTATGCCCACCCCCCCCTTTAAACAACGGGATCTCAAGGCGGGTGGTCCTACTCTATCTTTATTTCTCACTAGGGCCAAATTCAGACTTCTCATTGGGCTAACCGACCTCCATAATCCAGAGAGAAAAATGAAAACAAGCACTAACCTTGCACGCATACTGCACTGATTTTAACAAGCTTGGAGTTTATATTTTGCTTTTAATTTATAGAGGGAAGGAAGGATGCCTCTTTTTGGGTTTCTTTGCACCCGCCCACCTCCACAGCTTGTTATATCAGTGCAGTATATGTGCAAGTTGGGTTCCCTTTGTTTTCATTTTTCTCTCTGGATTATGGAGGTCGCTTGGCCCAATGAGAAGTCTGAATTTGGCTCTAGTGAGAGATAAAGATAGAGTGGGACCACCCGACCTGAGATCACGTTGGAAGTCGGGGGTGGCATAAGCATTTTTTGATCAAAACGTGTGAACTAAGATTCTCACACTTTAGTGTATAACACCCTCCCCCTTCAGTTCTGTACTTGAATGATTACATTCCAGTTAACACCTCTATTTACATAGTGACTGATGAGACACTAGAGACATCCAGATCACTCTCTGTTCAGGTCACATCCACTACAGGGGAGTGTTCCTGAGCTAAGCCTGATATTAGAATGAAGAAAATACACGATGGAGGCCTGGACTACATGTCTATATACTTTTACATTAGTGTTACAGTTAAGGTTAGAGAAAAAAATTGGGTTTGTGATATCCATAACCTCAATTTTTTTCACAAGTTCGATCAAACCAGTATGGAACTGAACAGAGACCGAGTCTAATAATGCTAAAGAACTGCACTTATAACTGGCACCACCGCTTTATGTAAACCACACCGCTTAAAGACAATGAGAAAACTTGTGTGTGAGGCTGTATATTTCAGGTGGTTGTTGCTGGAGACAAGTTGACCAGATAGCCAGGAACAATGTTGGATAGCCAGGAATAATGTTGGATAGCCAGGAATAATGTTGGACAGCCAGGAACAATGTTGGATAGCGAGGAGCAATGTTGGATAGCACCAGGGAACAATGTTGGATAGCCAGAAACAATGTTGGATAGCCAGGAACAATGTTGGATAGCACCAGGAACAATGTTGGATAGCCAGGAACAATGTTGGATAGCCAGGAACAATGTTGGATAGCACCAGGAACAATGTTTGGATAGAACCAAGAAACAATGTTGGATAGCCCCCCAGGAACAATGTTGGATAGCCAGGAACAATGTTGGATATTCAGGAGCAATGTTGGATAGCACCAGGAACAATGCTGGATAGCCTGGAGCAATGTTGGATAGCCAGGAGCAATGTTGGATAGCACCAGGAGCAATGTTGGATAGCCAGGAGTAATGTTGGATAGCCAGGAACAATGTTGGATAGCCAGGAGCAATGTTGGATAGCCAGGAGAAATGTTGGATAGACAGGAACAATGTTGGATAGACAGGACCAATGTTGGATAGCCAGAACAATGTTGGATAGCCAGGGAAAAAATGTTGGATAGCCAGGAACAATGTTGGATAGTGAAGAGCAATGTTGGATAGCACCAGGAACAATGTTGGATAGCCAGGAACAATGTTGGATAACACCAGGAACAATGTTGGATATTCAGGAACAATGTTTGATAGCCAGGAGCAATGTTGGATGGTCAGGAGCAATGTTGGATAGTGAAGAGCAATGTTGGATAGCACCATGAACAATGTTGGATAGCCTGGAGCAATGTTGGATAGCCTGGAGCAATGTTGGATAGCCAGGAACAATGTTGGATCTGTCAGGAGCAATGTTGGATAGTCAGGAGCAATGATGGATAGCACCAGGAACAATGTTGGATAGTCAGGAACAATGTTGAATAGTCAGAAACGATGATGGATAGCCAGGAACAATGTTGGATAGCCATGAACAATGATGGATAGCCAGGAACAATGTTGGATAGCCAGGAACAATGATGGATAGCCAAGAGTAATGTTGGATAGCCAGGAACAATGTTGGATATCCATGAACAATGATGGATAGCCATGAACAATGATGGATAGCCATGAACAATGATGCATAGCCAGGAACAATGTTGGATAGCCAGGAGCAATGTTGGATAGCCGGGTGAAATGTTGGATAGCCAGGAACAAGGTTGGATAGCCAGGAACAAGGTTGGATAGCCAGGAACAAGGTTGGATAGCCTGGAACAATGTTGGAAAGCCGGGAACAATGTTGGATGGCAGCAGGAGTAATGTTGGATAGCCAAGAACAATGTTGGATAGCCATGAACAATGATGGATAGCCAGGAGCAATGTTGGATAGCCAGGAACAATGTTGGATAGCCATGAACAATGATGGATAGCCAGGAGCAATGTTGGATAGCCAGGAAAAATGTTGGATAGTCAGGATCAATGTTGGATAGTCAGGATCAATGTTGGATAGTCAGGAACAATGTTGGATAGCACCAGGAACAATGTTGGATAGCACCAGGAACAATGTTGGATAGCACCAGGAACAATGTTGGATAGCACCAGGAGCAATGTTGGATAGCCAGGAACAATGTTGGGTAGCACCAGGAACAATGTTGGATAGCCATGAGCAATGTTGGATAGCCATGAGCAATGATGAATAGCCAGGATCAATGTTGGAAAGCCATGAACAATGGTGGATAGCCAGGAACAATGTTGGATAGCCAGGAGTAATGTTGGATAGCCATGAACAATGTTGGGTATCCATGAACAATGATGGATAGCCAGGAACAATGTTGGATAGCCAGGAACAATGGTGGATAGCCAGGAGTAATGTTGGATAGCCATGAACAATGTTGGGTATCCATGAACAATGATGGATAACCAGGAACAATGGTGGATAGCCAGGAACAATGCTGGATAGCCAGGAGCAATGTTGGATAGCCAGGACAAAGGGTGGATAGCACCAGGCACTAAGTTGGATAGCGAGGAGCAGTGGTTTATCTCCAGGAAAAAGGATGGATAGCCAAGAACAATGAAAGGATAAACCAGTTTAATTTTTTGATTTAGCCAGATGCAATGTTGGATAGCCAGGAACAATGTTGGATAGCACCAGGAGCAATGTTGTATAGGCAGGAACATTGTTGGATAGCCAGGAACATGGTTGGATAGCCTGGAACAATGTTGGAAAGCCGGGAACAATGTTGGATAGCAGCAGGAGTAATGTTGGATAGCCAAGAACAATGTTGGATAGCCATGAACAATGATGGAAAAGCCAGGGGCAATGTTGGATAGCCAGGAACAATGTTGGATAACCATGAACAATGATGGATAGCCAGGAGCAATGTTGGATAGCCAGGAAAAATATTAGATAGCCAGGAACAATGTTGGATAGTCAGGAGCAATGTTGGATAGTCAGGAGCAATGTTGGATAGCACCAGGAACAATGTTGGATAGCACCAGGAACAATGTTGGATAGCACCAGGAACAATGTTGGATAGCACCAAAAGGAACAATGTTGGATAGCACCAGGAGCAATGTTGATAGTCAGGACAATTTGGGTTAGCACCAGGAACAATTTTTGGATAGCCATGAGCAATGTTGGATAGCCCTGAGCAATGAAAGAATAAACCAGGATCAATGTTGGAAAAGCCATGAACAATGGTGGATAGCCAGGAACAAATTTTGATACCAGGAGTAATGTTGGATAGCATGAACAATGTTGGGTATCCATGAAACAATGATGGATTTAAACCCGGAAAAAATGGTGGATAGCCCAAAACAATGCTGGATAGCCAGGAGCAATGTTGGATAGCCAGGAGTAATGTTGGATAGCACCAGGCACAATGTTGGATAGCCAGGAGCAATGTTATATATCCATGAACAATGATGGATAGCCATGAACAATGATGGATAACCAGGTGTAATGTTGATTAGCCAGATGCAATGTTGGATAGCCAGGAACAATGTTGGATAGCACCGGGAGCAATGTTGTATAGGCAGGAACATTGTGGGATAGCCAGGAACAACGTTCGATAGCCAGGAACAATTTTGGATCGCCTGGAGCAATGTTGGATAGCCAGAAGCAATGTTGGATAGGCAGGAACATTGTTGGATAGTCAGGATTAATGTTGGATAGCCAGGAGCAATGTTGGATAGCCAGGGACAATGTTGGATAGCCAGGAGCAATGTTGGATAGTGAGGAACAATGTTGGATAGAGAGGAACAATATTGGACAATCAGGAACAATGTGGAATAGCCAGGAACAATGTTGGATAGCCAGAAACAATGTTGGATAACCAGGGACAATGTTGGATGCATCAACATAGTTCTTAGGCGTTGTGGGGTGCTCATCTGTTTCCATATTCTGAAAACCTTAGCAGTCAGACATTTATGGCACCTGCCGCTGATCTGCCCTTAATGTCTATAAATGTCTATCTTCAACTGTCCTCTCATCACTCCATCAACTCCCTCATTGACCCACTGCAATCGGGCTTCCGACCCCACCACTCTGCAGAATCTGCCCTAACAAAAGTCACCAACGACCTAGTAACTGCCAAAGCCTCACACCACTACTCTGTCCTTCTCCTTCTAGACTTGTCCTCCGCTTTTGACACTGTCGACTATTCCCTCCTGCTACACATCCTCTCCTCCCTCGGCATCACGGACTTGGATCTGTCCTGGATCTACTTGTGCCTCACTGGTAGAACATTCTGTGTCTCTCACTCCCGCACCACCTCCTCCTCCCGCCCGTTCTCCATTGGTGTCCCCCAAGGGTCAGTCCTGGGCCAACTACTCTTCTCTCTCTACACTCTTGGCCTCGGTCAGCTCATAGCCTCACATGGCTTTCATTACCACCTGTAGCTGATGAAACCCAACTCTACATCTCCGGCCCAGATGTCGCCTCTCTACTCTCCCGGATCCCTGACTGTCTATTGTCCATATCCTCCTTCTTCTCCTCCCGTCTCCTGAAACTAAACGTGGAGGAAACTGAATTCATCATCTTCCCACCTTCCCACTCTACTCCTCCCCCTGATCTCTCTATCACTGTTAATGGCTGCACTCTCTCACCGGCTCCACAAGTCTGCTGCCTTGGGATAACCTTTGACTCCAATTTGTCCTTCAAACTGCACTTCCTAACCCTCACCTCTGCCTGCCGCCTCCACCTGAAAAACATCTCCCGAATCCGCTAATTCCTTAACTTTGAAAGCACAAAAACGCTTGTGCACACCCTTGTCATCTCTTGCCTTCCCTGTAGATTGTAAGTCCTCACGGGCAGGGTCCTCTCTCTTTCTGTACCAGAAGTTATTTATCAATTTGTCTCCCTTGTGCTTGTTTGACCTATGTTATGTATGAAACTCGATTGTACAGCGCCCTGGGACTGAGGGTGCTCTAAAATAAATAAATAATAATAACATTGAAATGTGCTAAATGGGGTCCAGAAAAGCACCGGCAGGAAGTCACTGGTGTCATCTCATGGGGCAAACTTAAGAGCATACGAGTAACTGTCTCCTCTTCCTTCTTACTTTGTTCTCTTTGAGCAGAAGGACATTGATGCTGATCTCCATTACTCCACTATAGTCCCTCAACCGAAGGGAGCGCAGAAGAAGAAGACAACGACCAGGAAAGTGGAAAAGGATGCAGAGTATGTTCCTTTGAGTATAACCACCAATCTGCCATCTACAGATGTACAATATGCTCTTGTGAGGATAGCCACATCCAACCTACCATCCACGGATGTAGAATACACTCCTGTGAGGATAGCCACATCCAACCTACCATCCACGGATGTAGAATATGCCCCGGTGAGGATAGTCAACCCTAACCTGCCCTCTACACCCAAAACCAACAAAATGGACAACCCCAGCGTGTTATACGCCGCCCTGAAGATGTAGGCATCACTGTCTACAGCCCTCAGTCCTGGAACTTCTATAATATGAATGACTCCATTTCTTTAAGTCTTTGAGAAGAAGGACAATGATACTGATCTCCATTACTTCACCATATTCTCTAGACCAAAGAGGGTGCAGAAGAAGAAGAAGACCAGTAAAAAGAAGGGGATAGAGAAGGATATCCACATCAAACCTGTCATTCACAAATGTAGAATACACTCCTGTGAGGATAGTCACATCCAACCTGTCATCTATGGATGTAGAATATGTTTCTGTGAGGATATCCACATCCAACCTGTCATCCATGGATGTAAAAATTTCACTCCGGAGGATAGCCCATCCAACCTGTCATCCATGGATGTAGAATCCCACTCTGTGGGGAAAGCCACATCCAACTTTTCATCCTTGGATGTAGAATACCCCCCCCGTGAGGATAGCCAAAACCCAACCTTCATCCGGGAGTAGAATACAACCGGGTGAGGTTTGCAAAATCCAACCTGTCACCCCAGGGATGTAAAAATTTCACTCCTTTAAGGAAAACCCAAAAATTCCAAATTTTTGTCATCCATGGATTAAAATACACCCCGGTGAGGATAGCCAAATCCAACCTGTCTTAAATGGATGAAATAAACTCCTGTGAGGATAGCCACTTTCCAACCTTTCATCCATGGATTTGAATACACTCCTGTTAGGTAAGACCAAATCCAACCTTCATCCAGGGTTTGTAGAATACACCCCTGTGAGGTTACCCCACATCCAACCTGTCATCCTTGGATGTAAATTTAAACTCCGTGAGGTTAGAAAACCTATTTGTCATCCAAGGATGAAATTTAAACTCCTGTGAGGATACCCACACCCAAAACCTTTTCACCCAAAGGATGTAGAATACACCCCTTTTTGAGGTTGCCCCACCCAAAATGTCATCCATGGTTTTGGAATTTCACTCCTTAAGGAAACCCACACCCAAACCTTTTCTTTCCAGGGATTTAGAAAAACACTCCTGGGGAGGATAGCCACATCCAACTGTATCCAGGGATTTTTAAATAAAATTTGGTGAGGATACCCCTTTTTCCAACCTGTCATCCTTTGGATGTAAAAATTACACTCCTTTTAAGGATACCCACATCCAACCTGTCACCAGGATGGGGTTTCACTCCTGTGAGGATACCACACCCAAACCTGTCACAGGGGTTTTAAAATTTTAACCCCTTGAGGAAGCCACACCCAAACCCTGTCTTCCGGATGTAAATACACTCCTGTGAGGATAGCCACATCCAATTTAAAACCCAAATGGATTTAGAATAAAACCCCTTTGAGGATACCACACCCAAACCTTTTCACCCACGGAGGGGGGGAATTTCACCCCTTGAAAAACCACACCCAACCCTTGTCACCCATGGATTTTAAATTTTACCTCCTGTGGGGATACCCAAATCCAACCTGTCACCCAAGGGAAAATCCCCCAAAAAACCCCCCACCCCCCTGTGAGGATAGCCCCCCAAATAAAATTTGCCAACCAGGGTTTAGAATACACTCCTGGGGGATAGCAACCCAAAACCGTCATCCAGGGTTTGTAAATACACCCGTGGGGGTACCCCAAAACCAAACCCTTTTATCCATGGTTTGTAAATTTAAAAACCCCTTGGAGGAACCCCAACCCCCAACCCCTTTAAACCTTGGATTTTAAATTTAAACTCTTTGAGGATAGCCAACCCAAAACCTTTTCCCATCCAGGATTTAAAAACCCAACTTTGTGAGGATTGCACAACCCAACCGGCCCATCCAGGGGATTTAGAATAACTCCTTGAGGATAGCCCCCCTCCCAAAACCTTTCATCATTGTTTTAAATACCCCTCCTTTTAGGATACCCCACACCCCAAACCCTTGTCACCCAAGGATGTAGAATACACTCCTGTGGGGATAGCCAACCCCAAACCTGTTTCCTTTGGATTTGGGAATAAACTCCTGTGGGGAAAATTCCACACCCAAAACCCGGGCCCCACCCAGGATGTGGAATGCACTCCTGGGGGGAGGATAGTCACACCCAAATTTTTTCCCCAATCCATTTTGTAAAATTTTAACCCTGTGGGGGAAACCCACTTTAATTTGTCATCCATGGATTAAAATTTCATCCTTTGAGGATAGCCACACCCCAACCCTTTTTACCCAAAGGATGTAGAATACACCCCTGGGGAGGTTTTGCCACACCAAACCTGTCTTTCCAGGATGTAAAAATTTCCCCCTGTAAGGATCCAAACACCCAACCCTGTCTTAAAAGGATTAGAATACACTCCTTTTGGGGAAATAGCCACTTTCCAACCTGATCCAGGGTTGTAAATACACTCCGTGAGGATAGCCCATCCAACTTTCCCCATGGATGTAAATACTTTCCTCGGGAGGTAGCCACATCCAACCTTCATCCAGGGATGTAGAATAAATTTCCTTTTTAGGTTTAGCCCCCCCCCAAACCCTTTTTCACCCAAATGGTGTAGAAAACACCCCTGTGGGATGGGCCAACACCCAACCGCCATCCAGGAGGGAGAATACATTTCCTGTGAGGAAGCCCCCTTTTAAAAACCTGCCCACCCAAATGGTTTTAAATCCTCCTTGAGGTTTCCCCCACCCCCAACCAATCACCCAGGGATGTAAAATTTCATTTCCTGTGGGGAAAACCCCACACCCAAACCCCCCTGTCATACAGGTTTTAAAGAATACCCCCTTTTGTGAGGTTTAGCCACTTCAACGGGTTCACCCAAGGATGTAAATACACCCCTTGTGAGGATAGCCACACCAAACCCTTCATCCATGGAAATGTAGAATCACCCCTGTGGGAAAAGCCACACCCCAACCGGGCCCACCCAAAGGATTTTAAAAAAATCCTTGAGGTTCCATTCCAATTTTGCCCACCAAAGGATTAAAATTTAAAACTCCTTGAGGTTAGCCAACCCAAACCCTGCCATCCTTGGATGTAGAAACTCCTGTGGGAAATAGCCACATCCAACCTTAAATCCAAAAATTAGAATAAAAATCCTGGGGAGGAAAAGGCACCAACCCGGGCCTTCCAGGGGGATGAAAGAATACCTCCGGGTGAGGATACCACACCCAACTTTTTTTTCCAAATGGTTTTAGAATAAAATCCTTTGAGGAAAAAGCCAAACCAACCTGCATCGGGGGAATGAGAATAAATTCGGTGAGGATTCCAAATCCCCCCGGGTCATAAAAGGATGTAGAATAATGCTGGAGGATACCCCAAACCCAAACGGCACCCCAGGGTTTGTAAATACATTTCCTTGGGGATAGCCCTTTCCAACCTTTTTCATCCAGGGATGTAAAATTAAACTCCTTTGAGGATAGCCACAACCAACCTTTTAATAAATGGATTAAAAAAAATTTCCTGTGAGGATAGCCACATCCAACCTTTTATCCATGGATTTTAAGAATACACCCGGGAAGGATAGCCACATAAACCTGTCACCCAGGGTTTGTAAATACAAAATTTGGGGAGGATAGCCAAACCCAACCCTTGTAAACCCAAAGATGTAAATTTAAACTCCTTTGAAAAAGGGCCCACCCAACCCTTGTCACCCCAAGGAGAAAATTATAACCCCTGTGAGGATGGGCCAACATCCAACCTGTAATCCTTTGGATGTAAAATAAAACCCCGGGGGATAGCCACATCCAACCTTCATCCAGGATGTGGAATCACCCTTCGAGGATAGCCACACCCAAACCCTGTCACCCCTTTTGGAATGTAAAATTTTAACTCCTGTGGGGATAGCCACACCCAAACCCCTTGTCACCCAAAGATTTTGAATAAAACCCCTGTGGGGGATACCCAACATCCAACCTGAAAATTTTTTGGTTTTTAAGAATAAAAAAACTCCTGTGAGGTTTAGCCACACCCAAAACCTGTCTTTCCAAACGGATGGGGAAATTGAAATTGTGAGGATAGTCACATCCAACCTGTCATCCATGGATGTGAATTTATTTCCTTTGTGAGGATAGCCACATCCAACCTGTAAACCCCACGATGTAAAATTTTACACTCCTTTTGAGGTTTAGCCCAAATCCAAGCTGCCAACCATGGATTTAGAAAAACACCCTGTGAGGAAAAGTTTAAACCCCAACCCGTCACCCATGGATGTAGAATACACTCCGGGTGGGGAAATACCCAATCCAACCTTTTTATCCCATGGATGAAAAGAAAAACCCCTCCTGGGGGTTTAGCCACTTTCCAAAACCTTCTTCCATGGATGTATTTTTACACTGTTTTGAGGATGCCATATCAACCTGTCATCCAGGGAAGTGGGAATACCGGCTGGGGAGGATACCCAAACCCAACCCTGTCACCCAAATGGATATGGGGAATATACTCCTTTTGAGGATACCACTTTCCAAAACCTTTCATCTATTGATGAAAGAATACACCCTGTGGGGTTACCCAAACTTCAAACCGGGTCTTTCCTGGATTTAAAATTCACTGCGGTGAGGATATTCACACCCAAACCCCTGTTACCCAAAGGGAATGTGGGAATAACTCCTGTGAGGATAGCCCACATCCAACCGTCTTTTATGGATTGGGAATGCACTCCGGGTGAGGATACATAACCCAATTTTTGTCACCCAATGGTTGTAAATTTACACTCCTTTGAGGTAGCCACCCCAAAATTTGTAAACCTTTGGAAATGTAAATGCATCCTTGGGGATACCCACATAAAAACCTGTTATCCAGGGAAATGTAGAATACACCCCTGTGAGGATAGGCCACATCCAACCTGTCATCCAGGGATGTAAAATTTTACCCCTGTGGGTTTTGCCACATCCAACCTGTAAATCCCACAGATGTAAAATAAAACCCCTGTGGGGATACCCACACCCAAAAGCGCCACCATGAATGTAGAATACACTCCTGTGAGGATGGGCCACACCCAACTTGCCCTTCCTGGGGGAAAGAATGAACTCCTCTAGGTTAGCCAAAACCCCAAACTTTTCTTTCCTTGGATGTAAAAATTTACCCCTGTGAGGATAGCCCACCCAAAACCGGGTCTTTCAAAAGATGTAGAATACACCCCTGTGGGGTTTTAGCCCCCCAACCCCAAGCTGCCATAAAAGGGATGAAAGGAATAACCCCCTGTGGGGAAACAGCTCCCATCGCCCCTGTCATCCAGGGATGTAGGAAATACACCCCTTGTAGGATAGCCACATCCAACCTTTTCATCCATGGATGTAAATACCCCTTTTTGTGAGGATACCCACATAACCTTTCACCCCCAGGGAAAGTAGAATACGGGCTGGAGGATCCCACATCTAATTGTCCCCAAAGGATGTAAAAATAAAACTCCTGGGGAGGATACCCCAACCCACCCTTTCCCCATGGAAGTAGAAAAACAACTCCTGTGAGGATAGCCACATCCAACCGGTCATCCATTGGATTTATAAGAAAATCCGGTGAGGATAGCCATATCCAACCTGTCATCCATTTTATCTAGAAACCCACCCCTGTGAGGAAAGCCACACCCAAAACCTCCCACCCAAGGTTGTAAAATTTACTCCTTTGAGAATAGCCAAACCCAAACCTTTCACCCACAGATGTAAAAATAAACTCCTTGTGGAAAAGCCAAAATCCAAGCTGCCATCCATGGATGGGGGAATACACCCTGTGAGGATAGCCACACCCAATCTTCATCCATGGTTTAGAATACACCCCTGTGAGGAAAAGCCACACCCAACCTTTCATCCATGTATGTAAAATAAATTTCCCAGTGGGATACCACATCAATCTGTCTTTTCCAAGGATGTAGAATTTTTACTCCTGGGAGGAAAACCCAAACACCCCAAACTTTGTCATCCAGGGAGTAAAACATTTCCTGTGAGGATAGCCCACCCAAAACCCTTTCCATCCAGGATGTAGAATACACTCCCTGGAGGAAGTCACACCCAATTGTTACCACAGATGTGAATCCTTTGTGAGGAAATAAACAACCGTCTCCATGGATGTAGAAAAACCCCATGGGGTAGCCACATCCACGTATCCATGAGTGAAACACCCCTGTGAGGTGCAACATCCAAACCCTGAACCCATTGATGTGAATACACTCCTTTAGGAAAGCCAAAACCAACCGTCATCCCGGATTGGTGCACCCCTGTGAGGATAGAAAACACCCAAACCCGTCACCCATTGATGAGAATATACTCCATGGGGATAGCCAATCCAACCGTACCCAAAGTAAAATTTAAAAACCCTTGGGGATAGCCCACCAAATTTCTGTCATCACACCCAAGACCAAGAAGATGGACTTCCCCAGCATGTTATACTCCACCCTCAAGATGTAGACGTCATTATCTTCTGCCCCCGGTGATGTAACTATTATAAAATCAGTGACTCCATCTCTTGGAGTCTTTATTGTCCTCCATTTATATCTTACAGCAGCTTCTACCCCTATCAAGTACAACTGGATCCTGCAGCAGAAGTGTCCAGGTCAATGGTCCACGGCCCTAGATACCTACATACCGTAATAAGTTATTACAGACCAGGGCTTATATCTACAGTACAGAGCTTGTATGTTTCTGGGATAATTTCAGCCTCATCTCCCCATAGAACTGCTGATACTTGGTCTTGATTGCCTTTACTTCAGGCACCTTCTTCCATCAGGGCCATCTTATGCATTGGGTGCAGTAAGAAGTTACCCAGGGGCCCAAAAATCATAGGGCCTCAGTGTTCAGAGGTATGTCCCCAGAAGCCAAGGGTTCCCTAGATCTCTGGGATGGCGCTGCTTATTTTGCTGTCTGCATGATCTCAGTATGTGCAAACAGATACAAAAAAAAAAATGACGGAGCAGGAAGCCATCGGCTCCCTGCCTCACCAATCAGTCTTGTGGGCTGGAAGCTACTTGATGCCCGCAACCTACAAGACGTCATGGCCTTATCCAGGGGATCCTGCTGCTCAATGGGGAGAAGGGTGACTGGAGGGGTGGCCTGTTGTCAAGTTCTTTGCCCCGGGGCCCATAATTCTGTTAAGATGGCCCCGTCCTCCATAAGATGACCCCGCCCCTCCAGTGACATCAGGGGAGTTGTAGGATATTCTGGGCAGTTTTCGGGTTTCCCATACATTCACTGCTTTCTCCATGTTCCTTGGCAGCGGTGATGACTCGCTCTGCTCCACACCCTCAAATCCAAAGTCGGGAGCCAGTGCTTAGGGGTGAAACACACGCGCCCCGATATTCACCGCTCACATATTAACACGTTCCCACCTGAACCCCAGGAAATTCGGGAACGTGAGAGGATTTCATCTCCGTGCTCTGGAGTCTCCTCACCTTACATGACCGGGGGAACCACAGACTGGTACACTGTAACGACAGAAAACTGAAATACACAGCCCAGTCACATTATTATGACCACTTCCTGATTTCAGCATTGACAGTGCATAACTCATGTAGGAAGTCCCGTGTGATGCGCTGGCTTGGTGGGTATATAAGGTGTGATAGGCTGTCTGCACACATATCCCTCATTGCTGGCTTGGTGGGTATATAAGGTGTGATAGGCTGTCTGCACACACATCCCTCAGTGCTGGCTTGGTGGGTATATAAGGTGTGATAGGCTGTCTGCACACAGATCCCTCATTGCTGGCTTGGTGGGTATATAAGGTGTGATAGGCTGTCTGCACACATATCCCTCATTGCTGGCTTGGTGGGTATATAAGGTGGGATAGGCTGTCTGCACACATATCCCTCATTGCTGGCTTGGTGGGTATATAAGGTGTGATAGGCTGTCTGCACACATATCCCTCATTGCTGGCTTGGTGGGTATATAAGGTGTGATAGGCTGTCTGCACACATATTCCTCATTGCTGGCTTGGTGGGTATATAAGGTGTGATAGGCTGTCTGCACACATATCCCTCATTGCTGGCTTGGTGGGTATATAAGGTGTGATAGGCTGTCTGCACACATATCCCTCATTGCTGGCTTGGTGGGTATATAAGGTGTGATAGGCTGTCTGCACACATATCCCTCAGTGCTGGCTTGGTGGGTATATAAGGTGTGATAGGCTGTCTGCACACATATCCCTGGTTGCTGGCTTGGTGGGTATATAAGGTGTGATAGGCTGTCTGCACACATATCCCTGGTTGCTGGCTTGGTGGGTATATAAGGTGTGATAGGCTGTCTGCACACAGATCCTGTCATGGAGCATGCTGCAGCTCCTGCTCCAGGCCGTGGCCACCACCGATCTGCTCCGGTCACCGCAGCTCTATACTCATCCAGCTGCGCCTTGGTCTGGGCTACCCCATTTGGGACCAGGGGTGACCCCGTTACAGCAAACATACAGGCATTTCTGCAAGAGTTCCGCAACGTCCTCGAGAAACCAGGGCGTACGTCTTCTGCTGCAGCAGCTCTGCGACTCTTTGGTGAGTCAGTATGCGGTACAATACCGCACACTATCTTCAGGGCTAGAATGGAACAACGAGGTCCTTGTCGCTACCTTCCAGCAAGGCCTCGCCGGCATAATTATGGGCCAGTTAGCTGGTGGAGACCTCCTATCTTCACTGGATGATCTTATCCGCTTGGCTGCCCGGATCGATATACGGTTCTCGGAGAGACAACAGGAACTTCGCTCACCACACGAGTCCTCCCGTCCGCGCCATTTTCCACGCCTCGCTCCAGTGTTCCATCGACCTCCACTTCCTCCATCAATGATTCCCAAGGATGAACCCATGGAAGTGGAGAGAGCCCACTTGACCATGGAAGAGCGCACTCAGCGCCGCCAGCAGCGCCTCCGCTTCTATTGTGGCAGCGCCAAACATTTCATCTGGGATTTCCCACAGCGTCCAGGAAACTCCAGCACCTAGGCTTCGTTGGAGAGGCCTCCCCAGGTGCGCATACTACCTCTCCATGCCTAACCATGCCAGTCTCAATCAGCCTCGCACCCAAGAAATCATTCCAAGCCACAGCTTTCATCAATTCTGGCCCTGCTGGAAACTTTATAGACGCCTCCCTTGTCTCCAAGCATCGGCTGCCTGTGGTCCGCCTTGAAAGGCCCTTGTTCATCTCTTTGGTTAATGGGGAATGCCTGAAAGATGCCATTCAGTTCTGTACCGCACCACTAATGCTTCAATTGGGTCCTGTACATCCGGAAAAATTGTGTTCCACATCTTGCCCCATTCTTCCTCGGAACCTCTGCTTAGTCTTCCTTGGCCTCAGTGTCATGCCCCAGAACTTAATTGGAAAACGGGTGACGTCACGTGCTGGGGACCTGACTGTCACTCCCATTGCCTTACTGGTACTAGTCTGGTACGTCCCTCTTCACCACTGACGTCTACCAAGCCATTGACTGGTCTACCTATTCATTACCAGGACCTTGCTGACGTCTTTTCCAAGAAACAGGCCGAGATTGTTCTACCACATCGCCCCTACAACTGTGCCATAGACCTCCTGCCTGGCTCTTCTCTTCTCGGGGCAGGGTTTACCTGTAATCTATTCTGGAGACTCAGGCTATGTCCACATACATTCAGGAGAACCTTAGAAGAGTCTTCATCCGTAAATCCTCTTCACCCGCCAGGGCAGGCTTCTTCTTTGAGGAGAAGAAAGACGGGTCTCTTTGCCTTTGTATTGACTATTGAGGGCTTTACAAGATAACTGTGAAGAACAGGTATCCTCTGCCGCTGAACTTGGAATTGTTTGACTGTCTACGGGGGTATAAGGTCTCCACGAAACTCAGTTTGCGAGGAGTCTACAATTTGATCCGCATCAGAGAAGGGGACAAGTGGAACACTGCTGTCAACACCCGTGACGGCCATTTTGAACATTTAGTCATGCCCTTCAGACTGTGCAATGCTCCGGCGGTGTTCCAGAATTTCGTTAATGAAGTATTTAGAGATCTCCCCTACATTTGCATCATAGGATATTTGGACGACATCTTGGTTTTCTCTCCGGATCTAGAAACCCATCGGGCCCATGTTCGCCAAGTTCTGAGGCGCTTGTGAACCCCTCGACTATTCGGCAAGCTTGAGCAGTGTGTCTTCGAGCAATCTAGTCTGCCATTTCTGGGTTACATAGTGTCCGGCAGGGGTCTTAAGATGGACCCAGCCAAGTTGTCTGCTGTCCTGCAATGGCCTCGTCCTGGGCTTTGCTAACTATTACCGGCAATCTGTCCCCCACTTCTCCACCGTGGTAGCACCTATAGTGAGTCTTACTAAAAAGAATGGCTACCCAAAATTATGGCCCTCAGAGGCTGAAGAGGCATTTAACCACCTGAAATCTGCTGTAACTTATTCTAACCGAGGAGGCTAGAAACGTCCGGGTATGCGAATTCTCAGGGCCCACTGGAGGCGCAGATGGTAACACTCGTGGTGGGTAGCCGAAGTGCAGGACCAGATAGCCGGTGCTGGAATGGACAACAGGGCACCAGAGGTGTAGCCAGTAAACAAATGGCACAGTCCCAGAGTGATAGCAGACTTGGTATAACGTCAGGTATCAACAGGTATTAGCAGACTGGTGCAGTGGCAGATGTCCAGCAGGTCACGGGTAAACAGGAACTGGTAAACGTGCTGGTAAACGTACAGCAGCAATCAGCAGCCAAGGGGTCAAGCTCTATGTATGAGCAAACACAACAACAAACTGACACAGAGGATAGGGAGGAAGTTCCTTATGAAGCCAGGGGTCAGAGGTCACTAGGCAGGAAACAGGAACACTGTTTCTTTAAATGCAGTGCAGTGCCGCATGCATGCCCCAGAGGGAGCATGTGTGCGTACAGGACTCCAGGGAGGGGAGGAAGTAAGAAGACTCAACGCCAGCGGGACAGACAGGCCAGGACGGGTGAGTGACAAAAACCCGGCCTGGGATCTGCAGCAGGGGCCCCCGGGTCACGAGGCCACTGGCACGATGTGGTCCATACAGGGATCCCCCGTAACCGTGACAGTACCCCCCCCTCTTACCCCCCTTTTTCCCCGGCACCCGGGTACCCACAAAACGCCGGGGGTAACCACCCCCTTCCTCGGTATCCAAGAAAAGTTCAGGGAAAGGGTGAAAGAGGCCCGGAAAAAACTTCTTGAACCTGGAGACGAACAGGCAGTAGGCAGGGGGAAGTAGGCGGAATAGAGGTTCTTGACAGACCAGGGTTCTTTTTTTGCATTAAGGTTTTTCCCACCGGCAAACAGCGGGAAAAAAGGGTGGCCAGGACTGCTACAGATGTGCGGGCTTGAGGCAGAGAGAGTGCCACTCGCCCCTTTGGAAACTTTGCCCTTTTCCAATCCGGGGTGGGGGTTTGTAGCGGGAAACCCCCGGGAAGCCCGGCAGACGGGACAGAGAACTTTGGCAAGACATAGAAGGACAACTTTTCCGGGGGGGGAAATTTCCAAACCCTTCAAAACACAGGCGGGGGCGGAATTTGACTGGCATTCGGGTCTCCCCGTTGATGGATGAGAAAAACAGCGGTTTTTCCAGACTGGAGACAGGCAGGGGAAATTCTCCGTAGAGAGGGGGATGAAGTTCCCCAGAAGAGCCCAGTCCAGAAGACAAAAAACTTTAAAAAGAACCAATAAAAAAGGAGAGGACCCAGTGGTCAAAAAGGGAGCACGCACCATCATTCAGGGGCACCTCACCCACGAAAAACCTTTGGGATTTGGGGTTTACAATGCAGCTAGGCGGACTGGGCAGTTCTTCAGGTATTGATGGGCAGGGACTCTTTAAAACACTTTGGCCACTGGGCAAGCTTTTCACTGCACCCCCACCCCCCAAAAAAACTACTCACAGAAACAAATATAAATTATTGCAAAAAAACTTAAAGACCTAAACATAATAGCTCAGGTCACCATTACATGACAGACACCACAGCACTGACCCGAGCAAAATAACCCAAGGGGTACAGGGGAACCCCCTCTGATCATTGTTCTTGAAACTTCTTTTTTCCCCTTTTCCTCCTTCCCTCCCGACCACATAAAGACTTGACCCGGCCCCACTCGTCCCAGCAGAAGTAAGCACAAACATCTTAGAATCCTCATTTTTCAAAACTTTGTTTCTTTGTTTTCCTACCTCTGTTATAGGGGCCCCCCATTTAGTAAATAGGTAGTAATTTGCCCCACCCCTTAAGTAGGGAGGTTTACAGGCCCCTGTAGGGAGCTATCTGCCCCTTAGATTGTAAGCCCCCCCCCCCGTTTACTCCCCCCTAGATTGTACCCCCCCCCCCCGTAAAATTTTCCCCTCATAGATTGGGAAGTAATTATCAGGCAGGGGCCAGTATTTGACCAGGTAGGGGCCCAAATTTTTAGTAGGGTAGTACCAGTTTAAATTTCCAGGTAGGGCTAGTAATTTTTCAGGTAGGGGCCAGTGCCAGTAATTACAGATGGCCCGTTATTAGCCCGGTAATAGGGGATAATTACCAGTAATACCAGGGCCCCGTAATTAGCCAGTAATAGGGCCAGTAATTTGTAAGGAATAGGGCCATTAAAAGCCCGGATAGGGCCAAATTAGACGGTAATAGGGCCATAATTAGACAGGAATAGGGCCATAACAGGAAATGGCCAAAGACAGGTAAAAATGGCCAGTAACGCAATATGACCAGTAGATGTAATATGGCCAGTTTTTAGACAAGTAATGGGGCCCAGTAGACAGGTAACATGGCCAATGACAGTAAAGGCCATTTTATTACACGGTAAAGGGGGCCAAAATCAGGTAATTGGCCAGTAACAGGTAATGGGGGCCCATTATTAGACAGGAAAAGGGGGCCATGACAGGTAAATGGCCAATAGACAGGAAATAGGGCCAGTTATTCACGGTTTAATAGGGCCATAACAGGTAAAAACCCATTGCAGGTTTAAATGGCCAATAACGGGAAAATAGGGCGTTATTACACGGTAAAGGGCCTAGACAGGTAAAGGGGCCATAGACAGGTAAATGGCCAATAGACAGGTAATAGGGCCAGTAGACAGGTAATATGGCCAATAGACAGGTAATATGGCCAGTAGACAGGTAATATGGCCAATAGACAGGTAATAGGGCCAGTTATTAGTTTAAAAAAAAATAAAATAATAATACTCACCTGCTGCATTTCTTTTTCCCTCCTTTTGGGACCAGGCCGCACTCACAGCCTAGTACAGGCCCGGCAACAGCGCGATGAGACGGCGGCCGTGATGGCTGCAAGGCTGGTCTGTGTCCCAGCCCTGTATGGGGGTGGCCTGTCACCGGGCCCGGCGTTTCGCTCCACTGGGCAGGGGAGGCGGGTGCCCCGGGGGCCCCCCCTGAGCCTGTGGGGGCCCCCGTAACCGCCCACCCTGCCCATGGAAGAGACGGGCCCTGGTGACGGCGCTGCCACAGTACAGAAAGATTTAAAACCGCGACGGGGGCTTCCCTTTGGAGAGATGAGTTGGGTTGACTTCCATAGGCTCATCTTGGGGAAACCAGGTGCCAGCAGGTTGTCTCAGGGTTTTCAGGAACAAGGCGCGGAGGCTTGGGAGGCCGGGGGGACCGGGTGTTTTAAAAAGAAGCCTAGCTCCCTCCGCAAAAACGTATGTCGATTTAAGCCAAACATGAGGTTGTCCAGGGGGTAGGGTAGGTCACAACCCCCAACTCATCTTTTATTGTCCATCGAGCCCCCCCCAGAAAGCACAAGAGGGGGCCCCGGGGTTTCCAGCAAGCTCGGAGGTATTATTTAAAATTCTATTTTATATTTTTTGGGTTTTTTTCCCCTGCCCTCGGGTTGGAAAATAATTAAAAGGGGAAAAACCCAAGATTAAAAGTTGGAATGGGAATAAAAATAAAAGTAAAACTGATATGATTAAAATATCCAATCTGTTATAGAAAAACCCCGACTTACGGGTTCAAAATTTGCGAGATCGGGAATCCAACACGGAGATGGGAAAAAAAAATATCCCCCTAAAAAGCCCCAGTAAAGAGAGAATTACACAGAACAAGTACAAGAGGAAATAAAAGAGTAAGGGAGGAGTACAATGCCATTATAAGAAGGATAAAAATAAAAACCCCCAAAAGGGGAAAGGGCATCCCGCCCCCTAAAATTTAAAGAAAGCCCGTGAGACTCCGGGGAAAAATAATGTAGGTGAGAAAAACCGGGGAAAGATTCAATCTTTTTCCCCCAAACCTTTGGAAAATTTACTAACAACCCAAACACTTACACAAAGTACGTGAAAAAACAGGAATGGAAAAGGGAGACCAAAGTGTTTAAATTCCATTATAAGAGATATTCTACTACATAATCCGAGGACAGTAGATAACAGTGAGGAAGGCACTAAGGCCATTGTTCCTTTTTTAGACCGTTGTTCAATCTCGCAGGTCCGGGAAATTTAAAACCCCCCCCCCGGAACCTAGAAACAAACCCAAAAAAACCCCCCTATTTTCCCCCAAAAAAGGAAGCAAAAAGTAAGGGGGTTTGGTGCAGAGGGGGAAAAAACCCCCACTCTTTTATCAGAAAAAAATGAGAACAAATGAAAAACAGATAATTTAGAGGAATATACAAAACAACAACAGAAAAGAAGTAAAAAGGGTGGACTTTTAAAAAATCTCGTATAAATTGACAAGAAAGGAAAACAGGTCCTTCTTAGAGGCCCTTCTTCTTGCCCTTCCCAATCATCAGACAATCTTGAACTGTTCTTAGACCTCCACAAATTTACTAGAAAACTGACTCTAAAACGTCGCTTAAATTTTGTAAAAAAAAAAAAAAAAAAAAAAAAAAAAAAAAAAAAAAACCAAAAAAAAAAAAAAAAAAAAAAAAAAAAAAAAAAAAAAAATGGCGGGCGCGATTTTTTTTCCCCACTTTTTTTGGAAAAATTGGATCGATCGCGATCGAGAAACCCGTCTCGATCTCAATTTGTGCCGATCTCGTTTGATCGATCAACTCTAGTAAAGAGGATAGAGAGGGGGAAACAGATTCTGGTAAAGGTACAATCAACATTGTATCCACTCCAATCTAAAGGACGTCTGATCCAAACCTTCCATGACCGGGTAATTGAAAACTTCAGGAAATTGGAAGGTAAACAGAAAAATAGGGGAAAAAAATAAAACACAAGGGGGTTTAAAAAGAATCAACACAAAAAAAAACATGCTATAAAAAAAAACTAAAAAGAAAAGAACTATATTGGAGCGGCTGACAAGGGGGGGGGAGGTAATCATGGATCTGCTACTTTTCAGGAGGAAAGCCAATTTTAATTTTTTTTAAATGTGGAATATATGAGTTGTAGACGGGATCTGTTTCCCGGCAAAAGCCAAATATCCAACTAGTAGATGAGGAAGCTAAAAGGGGGTATGAAATAAAAAAATAAACATTTTTTTAAAAAACCAGCCCCCAAAAAAAACTTTTTCTATTTTCTACCCAAGATCCATAAAGATCTAAAAAAAAAACAGGCAGACCTATAATCCTGGGAATAGGGAACTATTTACGCCACCCCCTTTATTTTTTTTGACCTACAAGACTATGTCAAATTATTAACCAGTTTTCTGAAAGATTCAGATGATTTAATTAAAATTCTGATAAATACCCTTAAGTAGAATTAATATTTATTACTATGATGTTTAAACCAAAAGTACGTTGGACGCACCTAGTGCATTCCATGTGTGAGGTCTGCTGTGAAGAAGTGCGGTAAGCTGAAAGTCTATGTAATATTTTTACACTGCTTTGAATAAGTAAAGATTTTATAAATAATTGCTTTTCCCGTTTAAAATTTTTGAATTTAAAACATTGTACAGTGACATCAAACACGATCTATGGGTGAAATGTGCGGCATCCATCTTGGAAAATGACCCAAATCCCACAAACGAACAAAGAACCTTATATACAGGGGGGAGGGGGGGGCGGCGATGGGGACAAGAGATACCCCCTCCCCATGCAAATTGTTCATGGGGGTTTTTTGAGAAAGGAAAAAAATAAATGAGCATTACCCCGACAAAAATTTTCATTTACCGAAGATTCATCGATAACCTTTTTTTTTCTTTGGAAAAAAACAATGGATTTAAAACCCCAAAGAATTTATCAATCAGGTGAGTAACAATTCTGGGGTAAAACATTCACCTCCAAAATCACAACTGAAGAAACAGATTTTTTGGATCTAACAATCCAACAAGATACCGAAAATAAAAGATACAATACAAAACGCCAATGGATACTTACATTTTAGTAGCTGTCATTACAAAAAGTGGAAAACCAACCTGTCTTATGGAGAGATAAGAAGGATGAGGAAGAACTGCTCAGATGTAAAGTGTTCCCCACAACAAGCAGAAATAATGTCTAAATGATGAAAAGAGGAAGGGGTCTCCTCGGGGAATTATAAATCAAATTATAATGAAAGGTCAACGTTCACAAGTGGTTTGTTTACTAAAAAACTCGAAGCCCAAAAAAATAGAACAGAAAGAAGGAAAAGGCACGAGAAAAAAGGGGAAACAACAAAAGAGGAAATGGAATACAAGAGTAATTCCATTACCTGATATAGTGATGATCATGGGTTAATCAGGGAGATTATCTACAAACACCGCACAAATCACATGAAGATTCCTTTACGACCAATTACCAAATTACCAATTATCAAACCCCTGGAATCACTTTCTGGAGGCAAGAACAATAAAAGAATAGATTGCGCCAAATTGATAAGAAATTCAATATCAAGAACATAGAAACCAAGCAAGAACCATCCTGATCAGACAGTGGAAGATGTGGACGGAGAGGATGATGGCTTTTGGGACCACAAACACACGGCACCTTCCTCTCCAAAGATACAGGGGAGGGATTTAGAATAAAAAACTGTTGAACTTACACTGACAGTTTTGTCATATGTCTTGGATATCACATACATAAGAAGTAAAGGCTGCACAGGGGATCTCAGCACCTTGCAGAATTCTTCTTATGATGCCACGAAGATGAGGGTTACAATGATATAACAAACACTAGAACATAGAATAGAATAGAAACACTGAATAACAAGGAAATGTTCTAGATCCTCAAACTACGAACGGTTTTTCCTTTTGGGTGAAATAACGCAACAGAAATTATATAAAGTAGAAAAAACTACTAAATAAGTAAATACCTAATAAAGTGTTTATATTGAAGAAACCAAATTTTAGGAACCCTCCCTCATAAAGACAATGTCATATTGTTCGGTTTTCATCATTTTAAGTGTTGATCTTCAAATAAAAATTAAAAAAAAAAAATCATTCATGTTGTTTTTAAATTTACTTTCATGAATGGGTAGCGGGTATAACATTTTTTTTACACACTATTAAAAAGAAGGGAGGGTATAAAAAAAGAGAAGTTTTATGACCGAATGAAAAGGGTTTGGAGTGAAGAATTAGGAGAAACGAAAAAACATTTTTACAAACAGCACCATCTAGTGGTGAAAGAGCATCATAACATGCTCTACAGATACAGCAGCGACATCTAGTGGTGAAAGAGCGTCATAACATTCTCTACAGATACAGCAGCGGCATCTAGTGGTGAAAGAGCATCATAACATTCTCTACAGATACAGCAGCGACATCTAGTGGTGAAAGAGCATCATAACATTCTCTACAGATACAGCAGCGACATCTATTTTGAAAGAGATCAAACATTCACGGTTCTTTTGAGCTCAAACCTACAAAGCTAATTTAATTCAGTCTCAATAAGATCATGTTCTAGGGGTATTTTAGTGTTTATAGAAGTTTTTATTCTGTGTATAATGTAAAAAAAAAATAAGGAATCCCTGTTACTTCTCTCAAGATTATATCAATCCAATCTTAATTCATTCGCCCAAAAGAAAGCATTTTTCTCCAAACAATCATTTTATGAACATAAGGAACATGTGGTAGCAGGCTTGCTCTAATCTCCAAAGACTCTTTGGAACCCCTGGTGATAGCGGCAATTCATCCTCCCACTGGAGAACTGTCTTCAGACCCTCAGGTCCTGGATGCTTTTCGGTGATATTACCAATCCCTTTACACCAGACACTTTCACATCCGCCACGGAAATTGTCCAATATTTAGATGAAATTCCGCTGCCTTTGATCTCCAACTCCAACAGGGATTTTCTTGATGAGCCTCTAAGGGTGCAAAAAATTCAAAAGGTTATTTCCTCTTTCCCAAACCCTCAAGTCTCTGCTAGTGAGGGCCCCAATTGAATCAAAACATACGCAGAACAATTGGTTCCTCAGTTATTAGAGGTCTTATCCACAGTGTTTCAGTCTCAGTCTTTGCCTAAAGCCATTATTGTGGTGCTGCCTAAACCCGGCAAAGATCCTACATGATGTGACTCCTACCGGCCACTTTCCTTACTCCAGACAGATGTAGAAATTCTAGTGAAGGGCTACTGGGCGGGTAAACAAGGTGCCTATCTGTGCTCCCTCAATCAAACCAGAAATTAGCCCCCTAAATCCAACGCCATAAATGTCAGACGTTTATTCACTAATTTGCAGGCCCAACATGAGGAGGTTGGCTCCAGAGTGATCCTCCCTCTTGACGCCACAAAGGCCTTTGACTCTATTGAATGGGGCTATTTATTTGTTAATCTCTCGAAATTTGGATTTGGTTCCATTCATCATCTGGGTCAAACTATTATCACCAACCCTCGGTCCAGATTTTTTAAAAATAATAAAATTTTTTTTTTATATAGGGGAAAACATATTCCGAGCATTTTAAACAAATTTCGAAGTAAACAAAGTCTTTTAAACATTAAAATACTTTAAAAAAGAGAAAACCAAAGGTTGGGGCCCCGCTCGCAGGAGCTTAAAAACTATTAGGGTGTAGGGGTAAAAACAAAACAAAGAATTTGCCAAGTTTACAATGGGCCCGGCCATTTTTCCCTTAAATTTAGGGGGTGGTTTACATAAAAAAAGGGAAATAAACCCCTGCCACCCAGGACAGAACATCTATATCCCGTTTAAGTGCCGTGATTTCCCCCAAGTGCAGGGAGTGACAGATGGGTGGATAGCAGGTGGGGGTTTCAATTAGGGATTTTTGAATATGCCAGCCTGGGGAATGTTTTTTTTCAGGGGCCCCCCCTTAAAAAACGTGGGGGTTTTTGTGAATGTGCCTGATTCCCCCATGGTGGGAATACCGAGAATTGGGTCCCACACATGTGAAAATTTTGGAGACGGGAAAAGGGAGGTTGGGAAATTGATAAAAGTGTAACCTGAAATCACCCAAGCAACCCGGAGAGAGGGGTCGGGTTGGTAGACGGGAGATGAGAGAAAAATTTTGGGAGGAGCAGCACTGTGGAGAGACCGGGTGGGGGGGAAGCCCAGAGATGGGGAAGGAAAAAGTAGGGGGTGCAGCACTGTAGAAAAAAAACCGGGAAAGGGTTTAAAAAGACAAGTTTTGGGAGGAAAAGGGAAGGGGGTTTTGCAGCACTGTGGAGAGCCCGGGGTTGGGGGTTGGTACAGAAAAGAGGAAGGAAGGGTGGGGGGTTTGCAGAAATGTGGAGAGCCCGGGTAGGGGGGTAACAGGATGAG
>JAODAL010053142.1:0-25493 GCA_025379985.1 Phyllomedusa bahiana | reverse complement strand
ACACTACTGCTAGCTGCAATTATTGCCAGTGAGTGAACTGCAACCACATATTTGATTTGTGATGTCTTGGTTCTGTCCCAGCTTGTTACATAACTATTCTTTTTGTCTGCTGTCTGACCTGACATCAACCTAAATACCATAATGATTGAACTCCACCTACCATGACCTTTGTTTGTTTGACCATGTCTACTGCCTGATCCTTCAGTGCTGTAGCTGAGGACATCAACTGTTGCTTTTTAGAGTCTACACTGAAGGTAATATTAGTAGAAAAGGATGTTGCACACATTAGGCTTGAGGGATATTACTCCAGTGCTTGTGGAGGAATAACCAATCCATCAAATGTTTTCCCAAATTATGTTAGCATAACGTTACCATCGACATCGGTCATGGTAATAGTCGCATCTCGAAAAAATATCGATAGTGATGGTCGATTATGACGATGACCATTAAAGCTAGGGGAGAGCAACAACACCTCATTCTTACCCCAAACAGGGCGGAGAAGCGGAATTAACACCACAAAAAGTCAAAAAGGATACATCTCATCTTAGGCAACAACTTTGGTTTTAAAAGCCACAGAAAAAAAAAAACCACACCATTCCTATCCTGTCTTGTACACAGCCTGACCCCTTAAACCTGCATCACCCACAATTAAAAAAATGCCAGAAGGCATATGATTTGAACCACACTTACTTGAACTGGACATTGAATATCCCCGTCCGGAAAGCAATTAGCCCCAAACCTCTACCCCCCAATTTAAAAATGCCCGGAAAAAGGGTCTTTCAACCCCTTTTTTGTTGAACTGGGCATTGACTATACATGTCCTGGGCCCCAGCATGACCCCAAAACCGCATGACCCCCAGATTCAAAAAGTGCCGGAAAAGGAGTCTTTCAACCACCATTTTTTTTACTGGGGCATTGACTATACCTGTCCTGGGGCCCAGCTGACCCCAAACCTGCAGACCCCCATATTTTAAAAAATGCCGGAAAAAGGGGTCTTTCAACCCCCTTTTAGTTCACTGGACTTGACTAACCGCCTGGGCCCACATGAGCCCCAAACCTGCATGACCCCAATTAAAAAGTGCCGGAAAAAGGATCTTTCAAACCCCCATTTTAATTGAAATGGGAATTGACTAACTGTCCTGGGCCACAGCATGAGCCACAAACCTGCATACCCCCGATTTAAAAAATGCCGAAAAAGGGGTCTTTAAAACCCCCATTTTAGTTGAAATGGACATTACTATATCTGTCCTGTACCGCAGAATACCTTAAACCTTCTGACCCACAATTAAAAAGTGCCAGGAAAAGGGGTCTTTCAACCACCCTTTTTGTTGAACTGGACATTTACTATACCTGCCGGACCGCAGTATGACCTTTAAAACCTGTCTCCCCCCAAAATTAAAAAAACCCGGGAAAGGAGTCTTTTGAACCACCTTTTTTAGTTAAAACTGGAAAATTGGGACTCAAATTCTGTCCTGAAACCGCAGAAGGGACCATTAAACCGGGTCTGCCCCAACAGATTAAAAATCCCGGAAATAGGAGTCTTTCAACCCCCAATTTTAGTTTCACGGGGACATATACTTTTCCCTTTGTCCGGGGGTAGGCTTGCCCTCCGTATAGTGCGGACCAATTAAAGCTTCACGGGGAAAAAAATGGGTTGGTTAACGCCCCTTTTCCCCACCCAGGTCCCCTTTTTTTTCTTGCCTTTTCCTTTTTTTTATTTTACTAAAAGGGCCCTTAAAGGAAATTGTCCCGGAACCTTTGTTCTTTTGTCCTTTGGCCCCAAATTACTCCTTTTCCTCTGAAAAACCTACATCTGGCCCAAGGGTTTTCCGGGAAATTTTTTTTACCAGCTTTTTTGTACATGAAAATTTTTTTTGTGGGTTTAATTCTAGAAAAAAAATTTTTTAAAATAGGAGGGAATCCCAAAAAGTTTTTGGGGTTTTTTTTTTTTTAATTGATTAAATGGGTTGTCTCAATACGGGGGTTTGATTTTATGTTAAAGATTTTGCAAAAAAAAGCCCATTTTGCAATATTTTGGCCCCAATTAACAGTGTCCTCCCTATTTCCTGTTTTTTTGACAGAACCTTTCACCCTTGAGCCCTTTTGCCCAATTGTAAAGGGAAAAAATTTGTCTGTTAAAAAAACTTTTTTTTTTATAATGGGCCCTGTAGAAAATAGCTGCATTTCAAAGAAAAAAATTCCCCCCAAAAAAATTAAAAGCATGACCCTTAGCCCCCTTTGGGGGACAATTGTGAAGAAAAAATTTTGTCTGTTAAAAAAACAACTTTTTTTTTTATAATAGGACCGGTAGTATAGCTGTTTTCAAAGAAAAAATCCCCCAAAAAAAAAAATTCAAACCCTTTCCCCTTTTGCCCCCAAATTTGGAAAATTTTTTGAAAAACCCAAATGTCTGTTAGAAACAACTTTTTTTTTTTATAATGGGAAACCTGTATTTATTGGGGCATTTTAAAAAGAAACCAGCCCCCAAAAAATTAAAAAAAATGATTTTTCAGCCACTGTTTAAAAATTGTGAGGAAGAAATCCCCCTTTTTAAGCCACATTTCTTTTCCAAAGGGGACCAGGATTTTTGCTGTTTTCTCACAGCTAAAATGCCCCCAAAAAATTTTTTAAAATGGGAACTTCTCGCCATTTTTAAAATTGGGGAGGGAGGAAATTTGCCATTTAAAAACCACTTTTCTGTTCCAAAGGACCATAATTATAGCGTATCTTCACGGGCAAAATGACCTCAAAAACCATTACAATGCAAAATTTTCTAAAGATAAAGTGAGTAAATGGAAAAATAGGGTTTTGTGGGAAACCCTTTGCTGTTTTTTTAACAGTATCCTCAAAGAAAAACCAGAAAAAGGGAACTGGGGGGGGGGGAAAACCGAATAAAAAATTGCAGAAAAGAATGTTTCTTTTTAAAAAAAAAAGTTTTCAAGGGGGACCATTTCTTTTTGAAGAGGAATGTGAAGAAAGGACCGGGCAACTAATGGGTTGACCTGGGAAATTGGGGGGCCACAACTTTCATCAGAGATCAAGGGCCTTTGTTTTCATCTTGATGAAATAAAACCCGACCCAACATTATCTGGGGAAACCCGGGGGTGTTTTGGGGCCCTGAAAATGACTCCCCCAGCTGTGCTGAAGGCCCCGCTCAGATATAAACGCTGGGCCTCTGGGCGGGGAAAACCACCCTATGGCGTGGGAGCCAGCTGGGGCCCAAATTCGTCCATTTTGGGATACCCAAAAGTCTTTTGGGGCCCGGAACACATACAAAAACATCTTTTGTTAACCCAGATAGTCGTGCACCATGATTTTTAAGCGGGCCCTCTGTGTTTTTGGAAATGTTTTCCCCCTGTTTTGCATGCGTTGGTGAGGGGGTAAAAAAAAGATTTGCCAGAGGGTCCCCCCTTTAGGCTTCTCCCCCACCTGCGGGCCTTGCTGCTCCCAATACGGCTATTTTGGCACTTTTATTTGCTGCAACGTCGGGGGGTTTTGTTTTTCCCAAAGTGACATTTGGGGAACATGAAGAAAGACGCAAAGAGGGCCCCATTGATAAAAACCGCAAGGTCTCCATTTCTGAAATTTTACTCTCTTTTTGGGTGGGTGGAAGGAAAGTGCTGAGTTTTTTTTTGTCCCGGGGGATCCGGAGGGGGGCCCCCCCAGAAACCCTGTTGTTCATTTTGAGGGCCCCTTAAGGGAAAGGACCCATGTTGGGGGAAAAAGGGGAGCACCCAAAACACTCATTGGAGATGGACCCTTAAATTTCCCAAGCCCCCGGGGTTCGAGGGCACTAGAAAAATGATCTTCCCATCTTCCTCCTCCCGCCTCAAATTCCCCAACCTTTTTTAAAGGGCAGGGACACCCGGAAAAGTGGGTGTCTAGGAATCCCTCCTCCTCCCCCTGCCTGGGCCACCCCTTCAACACACCCCCTGATTTGCCTGAGATAAAGGGCCACCCTGGACCCGGGATGCGCCACCTTGCACTACTCTGGCCCCGAACCATCGGGCCTAATGAAGACCGTTTAAATTGTGAAACTGTGGGGCCTTGTGGATTTGAGGGAGAAGAAAGGCTTTTGTTCCCACACTGGGGTCCTCCCTTTTCCGTCCTGGAGGGGCCCTTTGGTTTTTTTCAGGGTGTCCAACAAACCTTCCGAACTAAGATAAACCACATTTGCTCCAATGCGGACAACGGCATTGTCCGCACTGAGCATTTTGGTGGTTCTTAAAAAAACGGGCCCAAGGATGGGGCAGAGCCTTTCACCTCCTCAATACGGGTGGCTCAACCCCCCCGAGGCCCCGCACCGCTGCTTGTCAGGCCATGTGTCACTTCGTACTGCGTAATGCATTGCGCTGCTGCCACAGTCGCTGGGATGTGGGGGGGGAAATTTCCCAGCGTGTTCCATGTCAAAATGAGAGGGTTAAAGGGGGGAGGCGGCTGACGCTGCAACGCAGCCAGGGGGGACAAGCGGGGCGAAGGCGGAAGTGCGATCTTAGACTTCGACCCTTTCCCCGCGGGCAGTCCGCCCCGGGTACTCTTTAAAAATTTTCTGGACGAAAGGTTCATGCATGTCCCAAAAGGGAAAGGGAGTGCTCCAGTCTCCCAATTTTAAGGGCGGCCACAGATTTCGCCCTTTTGCACAACCTTCCCCTGGACAAGGTTCTTGGCACCCACCAGCGCTCGTCTCGTTGCGGAGGCCTCCCAGCCCTGCCCTGTGTGTGGCGTCTCCAAGACAGATTAATTTCAACGGGCCTGGTTTCTCTGGGGCACGGATGCCACCAGGGCCCTTTGGAGGAAAGAACCCTGCCCATCCCGCTTTTGAAGAACGTCCCCGGGCCCGAGAGCCACCGTCCCCCCAAACTCCACCACTCCCCAGGGAGCTGTCACGAGATATGGGGCCCTTTGGGCCGTGCTTACAGTCCATGTGTCGGGGTCAGATGGACTTTTCCGGCCAAATCAGACAACGCGCTTAAAATTTTAGATAAAAACCCTGGCTGGGGCCCGGCAGGGACGGCTTTTCGGCAAAGGAAAAACCCGTCGGGGACTGGTATTGGGACAGGCAAGGGCCATGATGTGGCGGAATCCCTTTTCCAAACGGAAAGGGAACATTCCAAGGCCAAAAGCCTGGGGAATGCCGACATTCAGGGTTTTGGCTTTGGGGGTGGTTTTGGGGTTTAAAATGTTTTTCTGTCCCAAACCCCGGGAAAACAGAAGGGCTGGCTGCTAACTGGCCCCTGACGGGGGGCAGGGGATCAAAACTGGCGAAGGGGAAAGGGGGAGGTGGGGTTTTGGGGGTCGTTGACTGGGGGTCTGCATGCGCTGCATGTGACTGACATTTTTGGGGGTGGTTTAAACCCCCTAAAGGGTTTTTGCCTCTACTTATCGTTTTCGGCATAGGCAGCATAGACATACTGGGTGAATCAGAGGCTTGGGCAAAGAATCCCCGCTTGGGGGTCCCGGACCTTTTTGACGGCGACAAGGGAGGAGTGGGGTTTTCGCTACCGTGGTGGCGGAAATATCAGCGACTTCTGCGACCGCCCTTTTCCCATTTGGGGGGAACCCTCTGACACTACCCCATCGTCTTCCTCCCCATCCATATGAAAACGCTCGCAACAAAATTTTGCTGAAAAAAACCATTTTGGATCCGCAAAGTCGTCATCATCATCATCATCAAACAGGTGACTTGGGCCCTCCTGACATTTTTTCATCCCGGGGGCTCGGGCTACAACAAAAAGGGACTGCAAGGCGTTCCCGACCGCCCCGGTTTTTCCCGTTGACCGGCTTCCTTCTCCTCCCTCAAACACAAACCCGCAGAGCAGAGAAATCATCCCTTTGGCCTCTTGATTTTTTAAAAGGCCTTTCTGACCCCAACCCGCTTTTTTGTCTTAAAAAAGGGGTCTTCAGAAAATGGATTATCCACAGGGGGTGGGTACACGATTTACTTTGGGGGCTGCTTCATGTGGACGGAGGGGTGTGAGCTTGACCATTTGTGGCCGTGACTGGAGGACGGGAGGTAAGATGCGGGATGCAGGTTGCTTTAACCACTGAAGGGCAGTTTGGCACGCTTTCGTTATGAGATTCACGGGGCCCTGACCCAGCGATGACAGGCCTGACCTTCCTGAAACGACAACCGCGGGGCATGCTGTTGTCCCAGCACTGGAAGGACCCCTTTCTCTCGTACCCTACCTCCATGTCCTACCCCCCTCTTTGCTCGTTTACCACCTGAATTTCGCCCCCATGTTCAAAAAATAAAAATTTGGAAGGAGGGAAAGGGTTTTGGAAAGTTTTTTTAAAAAAAAGACGGCAAATCCCCCAGCTATTCTCAAATCCCTCAAATAAAAAACAAAATTGCGGATTCAAAATAACTGAAAAAGTAGATCTATAAACAAACTGGCCTGCGCAAAGTGAAAAAACACATATCTGAAATGTATTTCGGATAAACCCAAGGGATTTTTGGCCCCCTATCAATTCCCCCTTGGGGACTATTAAAAAAGCTGTATTCAAATTTAAAAGCAAACTCCTCAAAAACAAAGCTGTAGTGGGCCCAAAGTCAAAAAACACATCTGTTTTTGATTCGTATAAATAAAAGATATTTTTGGCACCTTTTAATTCAAACCCGTGGGGGCTATAAAATTTTCTGTATTCAAATTTAAGTGCAAGCGCCTCAATGAACAAAGCTGTAGTGCGCCAAAATCAAAAAAAAACTATTGTTATGTATTTGATAAAACAAAATATTTGGCACCTTTCAAATTTACCCCGTGGGACTAAAAAAATTGCTGATTCAAATTTTTAAAAATGCAAGCTGCCCCAATGAAAAAGCTGTAGGGCCCAAAGTCAAAAAAAACGTATTGTTATTATTGTATAATACAAAATTTTTTGGCCCTTTCAATTCATTGTGGTGACTATAAAATTGTGGATTCAAATTTAATGCAAGGTTGGGTAAACAACAAAGGGGGAATGGGCAAAATGAAATGAACACCCATCTAAAGTATACTGATAATGAAATTTGGGTTTTCACCTAACAAAGGACCGCAGTACTAAAAAGATGTGTATCCTAATTAAGTTCAGGCTGCCCCAATATCCAGGAAATATTTCAATAGAAAACTGTTAATAATAAAGATTTTGCAGTGCAATGTCTACACTAAGTCTTGGTGAACTTTATCCAGTATTCTTTAAAGAGCTTGTCTGTGTTCGCCCGCGAGCCCCCCCCTCTTCCCCCCGGGACTTTACAGCGGTCAATGCTCCTTTAAAATTCTATACCTAACTACATAAAATCTTACAATCTCTAATCTAACTAAATTGTAAGGATCACAGCTAATAGTAGAGGTTTCTCTGTGAAGAAATAGAATAATTTCGCTGAGCTGTTTGGACACAAGCAGAGCGCACGTCCTTCTGCTCGAGGTGCTGAGAGACACTGAGGCTGAAACAGGAAACGCTGTTCTATGTAAAACGAGGGTCATGGGATTTTTTCCAGCCAATCGCAACCATACACATCCCAGTCATGACGTCGCACACACATCTCACCCTGCTCTATTCTGTAAGCTGATGTGCTGGCCGCCAAAATGACAGGAAGTGCCGAAACTGGCGCGATCTTAATAGATGATGCACAGATTTTAACCTAAATTATCGCATGATCTAAAAATTTCGATCAACATAAAAACTGTGACGATTTCAACTTTGTCGATAATAATCGCTCAACACTATTCAAGATATATACACAGCGCACCTCACATTTCTTTGCAAAATAGTAGATTAATTTACAAATAGACTACAGTAAACTTCCAAGTCATTACCTACAGTATATTCAAGATATATACACAGAGCTCCAATGTTAACAGGTGCAATTATGAAGATAATGAAGTATATCCAGACCAATTTTGAACGTTTTTGTACGGTTGGCATTCATCAGAAACAACTGGTAGTGGTCAAAAGGGAAAGAAACAGGAGCTATGTGCCCTGGTATGTGGGCTGGAAGTGGGTCCAGGAGCTGTCTGTCTGGCTTTACTTCGTTATCTTCATACTTGTACCTGTTAACATTGGAGCTCTGTGTATATATCTTGAATACACTGAATGTAATGACCTGGAAGTTTACTGCAGCAAATACCTAATCCTTCTATGAGGTCGAAGGGTAAAGTACAAGGATTTACTTAGACCTGCTACTCAGAGTAGCCATTTCCAAAATCCATAGCCTAGCTGATTCACCTTTGTTTAGTTATGCCTCATTACAAACACCAATACATAAGTGCTGTTATGTAACGATAGGTAATTATAAAACTCCATATGTGATCAACAATTAATTTGTCATTCAGTACGCATGAGATTTCCGCATATTTGCCACACTGAATGATTTCTAACTATAATACTTGATAATATGAACTTAAGTAGACATTTTTAAAACAACTGTTGCTGCATTTGTTTAAAGGGGTTATCCTGGACATAACATTGATAGACTATCCTGTGTTATTGGCAGGGGTCCAATCCCCGCTACTCCCACTGTCATCAGAAATAAGGAGACTTTTTTTGGGGTGCTTTCATGCGGAGCATTGTTTGGTGCGTTTTTGAGGCGTTTTTGGGTGCTTTTTTTGCAGAAATGCACAGCATTAATTATTTTGCATTTTTGCAAAAAAAAGCATCAAAAACACACCAAACAAAGCTCCACGTGAAAGCACCCTTATTACTCTGTTTTAAACAATGTTGCTTTTGTCCATACTGTTTTAACCCATTTTTTGGACATAGATGATGCTGTGCTGATTACTGCAGTGAAGAGGCTGTAGCACTCCAACAAGTGACACAACCCATTTGTTCTGCTAAATGAAGGGGTCTAAGAGGGCTAGAAGCACATAGATCACATATTGGTAGTGTATCATAAACCAGGCATAATCTATTAATATACCTGTACATTAGGAGGTGCTTAGTAATTCTGCACTGCT
This sequence comes from Phyllomedusa bahiana, assembly GCA_025379985.1. Taxonomy (NCBI): domain Eukaryota; kingdom Metazoa; phylum Chordata; class Amphibia; order Anura; family Hylidae; genus Phyllomedusa; species Phyllomedusa bahiana. The sequence continues at coordinate 16,563 of JAODAL010053142.1, read as the reverse complement.
ATGTGGTGGTGACATTAATGTACCATCTCTTTTCTTTTCATTAAAGGGGTTGTCCGGAATTTTTTTTTAAATTTTGCTCACTATGGTTTATACTATGTGTATACAAAAACGTATCATCAGCAGCACTCCACCAACGCTAAGAGACAGTTAAACAATGAACCATTTCAAAGTGCATATTTGTCACTTCTAACATACATGAAAATCTGAAGTTCTTAGCGCACATTTTTTAAGGGGCCCATCTACCAACTGCAAGTTGACCTCAGATGGGGAACCACTACTAGACAAGCATTCTCACCTCGCTTGGTGCCTTCTCAGGACTCAATGCTCTCAGGGCATTAAGATCCCATCTACACTCTACTCTGATTAAAAACAGCCAGGGTAAATGGGTGGAGTGCATGACTATGCTTATACTGTGTATATAGACTTGGTTGATGTGCAGTGTTTTTGTTGGTGTGTTTTTTTTACAGTTATTTTTATTATTACTAGTGTGTTTATAAGTAATGATGTTAGGAACGTCATTTCTACTACAGCATACACATAGGCCTACTACCCTCCCTGACTTTGTATAGTGTGACGTTTTAGAAAGGGCTGTGGATGTCTACAGTAAAAAAGCAGCAGCCGGCCTGCGGACTACAAAATTATCTAGGTGGCATGTGCACTAATAAGCAGGCCACCTGCCGCTTCCATACTGTAGCTGCCCTCAGCCTTTCCTGAATGAAAAGTCACACTCAGGATTGGGACAAGGTATTCTAGTGGCCTAGGCAAATAAAGTATATAGCGTCCCCTTGTGGACAATTCAGCCCACTCCACACTTCCTAGCTCCCCTTTTTCTGCCTGGGATGAAATGGTGCCCCAGGCACCAGGTAAGACAAACAGTAGGAGCATGAGACAAAAGGAGGAAAGGCTAGTAAATTACTGAGTAGACTTGTTAGATTTTCCTGCAATGGATGGGTAGATAGATAGATAGATAGATAGATAGATAGATAGATAGACAGCAGTAAGCGATGACAATTGTTGACTTTCTACAATGTGTTTTGCCCATACAGATATGACTTTAACTTTGAAATAGGATTATTGTAGCCTCAAGTGATGCCCATTTGCAGTCATACCACATTTATCCTCTACTTGTCTCTAGTACTATCAAAAATGTGTTACCAGGGGCGTAGCTATAGGGGGTGCAGAGGTAGCAATCGCTTCTGGGCCCTGGAGACTAAGGGGGCCCAAAAGTTCCTCTACTGCATGAGGAGATACCAATATTATAAATGGCACATGGTAGGTGGGGGCCCTTTAATGGATTTTGCACTGGGGCCCGGAACTTTAAGTTACGCCTCTGTGTGTTACCTAGGGAGAACTACTGCTCTCTTACTTGTAATTCAATACCATACCTACAAATTATAATGTATAGATGAGAGACCTGAGGGAATTCTTATCAGCTCCTACGAATGACCTTCCAGGCAGAGTATACTTTTTATGTCATCTTCTCAGTTACTAAAATCTATTGCGTTTGGTTATAGCAGTCCTCTTATCTGCAGCTAGTGTGTGACTCAGTATCTAGTTATGGGAATCGTGCATCACTTACACACAGATATATGATATATCACACATAGCAGGTGCCTCCTCAACAACGTGTTCTATAGGAATACTCGGGAGATAATTTCTGAGAATCTAGAGGCTGAAAATAGCAGCTTCTTACATTAAAGATGATGGTAGATTGTAGTACCAGCATGTAGCTTGTACTTGGTTGTCAAAGGACATCTTTGATCTATTATTAGTGGAATATTCTGGGAATGGATGTTGTATCAGTGCACTACTATCCTGTTCACATAACGTAACGAATCATGCAATCATATGGAACGTAAAGTGGCAATTAAGAGTAAGAGTCTTATTTTACATAAGCGAAAAAAAAAACCTCTATCACTAGTATAAGCCGTGCGGAATGATTGGCTTTATCCACTACAGGTCTTGGCAGGCTTTGCTAACAGCATAAATGTTTCAGTTTCACCGTTACAGTTCTTCCACATAGACATAGAAGGTACCTTTAGACATAAAGGTACAATTTACTTTTTTCTGCAGTTCTCTAACACTTTACCACTTACCGCCTCATTCTTTTTTATTTCTTTCATAACAGGAGAAGGACCTTACCCAACTCCCAGGACAGCCTAACTCTTCCTGGCAGCCTGTTAGACTGCAGGCCTAGTTGGGCACAGGATGGAGGATGACCATTCAAAGGCGATGTATCATGGAATTCCCTGTAGTCCTACTTTGATAGGCCTGCAGCAATCCTTCTCTGCCTATTTCTGTGACTTTCTCTGGCCTGGTGTAAAGGAACAGAGTGCCTTTGATCCACTGCTAGCTTGCGGCCAGATAATCTCTATATGCTCAGCTCTAAAAGGAACAATCTAGAAGAGAACGAACACCATCAAAATGGCTGGCTATATATGGTACGTACCATTGTGACTCAGCAAGATCCAATTTAACATTTTAACATAAAATAAAATACTATTATCACTATTTACATATAAAGCACAAGTCAGATTTGATCTGGCATATATTTACTTTAGAGCCTGCCAAAAGAATTTTAACCGCCAGCCTCGTATCAGCGGCATTGTTAACCAGTGGGGCTAAGGCTTGTGTTTTCCATGTGTCGTGCAAAAATGAGCCTTTTTCTACGGTGGTAATAAGTATCCACATGGTAATGTTACATTAAATGTGAAAGGAGTTAAGGATACCCATTCACATGCACAGGGTGTGAATTGTCATCAGATTTGACACAGATTTTGGCAAAATGTGAATAAAGCCGAATAATCTAAAATTAAATACATCCAGGTACATAGCTAAAGGCTCATGAGCCCTGGTGCAAAACTTCAGCTTGGGCCACCTATCCCTGGACAATGGCTGTTGACCACTACTCTTTAAAAACGGGTTCCTCACTTGTCATGACAGATGTCTGTGGTGTAGCGTGCCACAGAAAATTATTTCTATTTAAATGGATTGTCCAATAGAAGAAAATTCATTTGAAATGGAACCGGACTATGGAAAGAAAATTATACAGCCATATAAAATTCTTTGTGGGGTGAACAGAAAAAAAAATGCAATTGTGCCTTTGGTTTTTGGGGCCGCATCATGACCATATATAATCACCATAAAGAGAATTAATAAAATAATCAAACAGTCACTAAATATAAAACATCACACTAAGATCACTATTACCGCAAAAAAGTCCCCATATATTGGTAGATAGCAATTGTACATAGGGGCTCTGCAGATATATAAGTGATTACAATGCAGTTTCATCCAGGGACTCACAGGTGACGTTGTTCACTTTGCCCTTTCTTCTACATCCAGTCTAGACCTTTATGCTGATTTCTCGCGGCCACAATTCGTCCCTGCAGAACCACACAAACATGTGGAATCCCTACTTTTCCAGCACTTTCCTACCAATTCATAACTATGTACAAATTCCCCATCCATAGCAGTCCTAATGGTGATAATGTCCTTCTTAGTGTCCCACACAGTAATTGTAACCCAACCAGTGAAAGTGCCCAAAGCTAATTATAGGGTGCCAGTTTGTGCTACCAGTAGATATGTACACACCCCATAGTAGACAGACTCCAATATTAGGCAGGCAAATAGGTAGACACTCCTTTTAGGCAGGGTAGACCCTCAAAATTAGAGAAGTAGGCAGACTCTTCCTATTAAGGTATATATAGGTATGCAAACCCTCTTTAGGTAGGTTAGTCCCCCATTAGATTGGCAGGTAGATATTTATGCCCCCATTAAGTAGCTATACAGGGCATTCAGAAAGTTGGTAAGTATATATGCCTCCTGTACTAGGTAGGTATATAGGTACCCTCAAAAAGTAGGTATATAAGCCTCATCAGTAGGTTTACAGATCCATTCAGTCACTGATGAGGTATATAGTCCCCTATTAGGTAGGCACTCACTTTAGGCCCTCTCAGTAGGTAGATATTTATAAATGCCCCCACAGTAGGTAGGGAAGTATATAGTCTCTCATTAGGTAGCTATATAGACCCCTTAGTAGATAGGTACATAAGGTCCCCTAATAAGTAGGTATATTGGGCCCCCCAATAGGTAGGTACATAGGCTCCCCCAATAGATAGGTACAGAGGTCTGGAGTGGACAGCATGATGTCATTGTAACGAATGCAACCTGGATGGCTGGAAACGTGTGGGTATGGTGGATCCTCTGGGCCTACCACGGTTGCTGATGGTAAATACACGCAGTGGGTAGCCAAAGTGCGGGTCCGGGTAGCGGGTGCTGGAGCGCAGACAGGGCACTGCATATGTAGCCGTAAAACGTGTGCACAGTCCAGGTGTAGCTGGAGAACCGATGGCACAGTCCCGGATGATAACAGACTACTGTATAGCAACAGGTAAGCAGGTATGTGGCAACTGGTGCAGCGGCAGGTGTATAGAAGGTAGCGATAAACGTACAGGAACCGTATGACAAATTCAGCAACAGTACAGCCGCCAAGGGGGTCAAGCTCTAGTGCTGGATACAACAACGAACTGACACAGAACACAGGGAGGAAGTTCCTTATATAGCCAGAGGTCAGGGGTCACTTGGCAGGAACACTGTGTCTTTAAATATGGTGCAGTGCCGCGCGCGTGCCCCTAGAGGGAGCACGTGTGCACACAGGACGCCAGGAAGCTGGAGGAAGCACAGGTGAGAGACCAGAGCCAGGGACACAAGAGGATGTCGCAGCAGCGGCCGGGACACGAGCGACACGGTCACGCTGAGGGTCCATAGCAGGGACCGCGTCGTGAACAGTGACAGTCATCATGCCACCTTATCTGTGACACCACGTCTGGCTTTTCCTAGGCCCTAAGGCTAGGCTTAGGGCCTAGGAAAGGCATTGGCGTGATGTCATCATTACACTGCACGGCTGCCTCCAGGGGCTAAACGGCTGGGATTGGAAAATCTTGACTGTCTGAGCTGTGCAGGCAGTGGCTGCAATTGCTGCATCGCTGGATCTATGTGATAATTAGAGATAAATAGCTGCTTAGTAATAGTTATTCTGTCTGGCTTGTAGTGAGGGGTCTTTTCCCATATAGTGATACATTTCTATTAGCACGTAAATCAAAAACTTTGGCATTATGCAAGGAGTTAGTTAATAATTTGCAATGTTTGCAATGCTATGATGCAAATGTACTAATGCAAATGTATCAGAATTTTGATACAATGGGAAATATTTATTAAAACTGCTGTTAAATCTGCCTGCAGCAAGAGGCACCAAACATATTAAAACGTGTAGATATATAAGAAACGCCAATGGTGCAGGCGGACTTTTAAAATATCTAATTTATTTTTTAAAAGAAATGCAAAGGAGTTATCCTTCGCAGTATTAAAAAACAACAGATATAAAACTAACGCGTTTCGCGCTACAAACAGCGCTTCATCAGAGGCGATACAGTATCATAAAACATTATGCTTTCTTTCAAAGGATTAATTCTTTCTTTACAGGTTCAGCGAAACGTCAATCAAATCAATACTGAACTTTCATTGGAAGAGTGGGATGTCAATCAAGTGTCATCCCAACTGTGAGATAAACATGAGTGCATCCGGAGACAACTTGGTCCCAGAGCCAACACTGTTATACTTATAAACTATTTTCTACTGTTTTTAACAAAAGCAAATAACAAAATATTACTTACAGAAACCAGATGTTTGTGTATTTCCTTTGCTGAATGAATAAAATATATGTATTTGGTGAAAAAAAGTGTCTTTTGTGTAAATATTTAAAGTGAATATATTTAATATAATAAATGTGTGGTATACATAAAACAGATAAAAATGTATCTGCAATAATGTATGAGTGAAAAAGAGCTGGAAACTTGAATTTAAAAGTACCGCTAAACCAGATAATGAAACATAGTACATTGGGTGAGAACCAATAGGAAATAAGTGGGAAAATTGAAAGAACCAATCAGATAGTGAGCTCCTGTCTATGGGTTTTAACATGGACGGGAGGTAACACGGCAAAACTCAAAGAGTACTGTACAAAAAGTGAGAACCAATGAGAAATAAGCAGGAAATTAAAATGAACCAATAGAAATGCGAGCTACTGTCTATGAGTTTTAACATAGGGAAAATACCGAGCGGTAATTTTTAATCCGCCAATCAGAGGTTAAAAGAAGAGCGGAAGATATGAATAGACCTATAGGTATTAGAGCTACTCTGAATGTATTTTAACATGGAGGAGCTTGTGTAATACCAAGTAGATCACAACATAACGGACGGTACACATAGACTGGCTAATATATAAATAGATTAGGAACTTCTGGTTATATAAGTTATCGTAAGTGGTGAATAACTATAACGAAATATTGATGTTTATGTATATAGGACATACCTGAAACACCACAACGACTGACGTAGATCTAAATGTGGGTATAGTGTATATTTTTTGTCTATAGTTATGCTATCGAATGAGTTCTACCACATCATTCAGACCCTTTGGGTGTAATGTCTGGAGTCTGTACATCCAGAACATCTCCCGACTTTGTAGGATCTGGAATCTATTAGGCTTATCTTCCGGAATTAAATCAACTGGGGTAATTGTTAGTGTTGTAAAGTCCTGTTTGTGGGCTTCCTTAAAATGACGAGCTACGCTCTCAAGCATGTCTCCCCTTTTTACACACGCTCGATGTCCATTAAGGCGGACGTGGAGCGGACACGTCGTTCTGCCTACATATAGCATAGGGCAGTGGCATTCGATCACATAAACAACAAAGGAGCTTTTACAATTGAGATCATATTTGATTGGATATGTAATTTTAGTAGATATAGACGTTATGTGGTCAGTTATACATATATTTTTGCAACATAGGCATTTCGGAGCTCCACACTGGAAACTGCCTAACCTTTCAGATGGAGATATCGTCTCGCAGGAACTTGTAATTCTACTTGGGCTATAATTTTTTTCAAGTTTGGGGCTTTTTTGAAAATGAGACCAGGTTTTTCTGCGGTTATTGGACCTAAAAAAGGATTTTTTTTTTTAAGATGCCAATGTTTATTTAAAATTTCTTTTATTTTGCCGTGCGAGGAGTTGTATTGCGTAATGAGAGAATATTTAATTTTCAGATTGAGTTCTACCTCCTTTGTTTTTTTTGTTATTAGACAGTTTTCTTGTGTTAATTGGCCGGCTTTGAATATTGCATCTTTCATGAGTTTTTTAGGGTATTTTTTTCCTCAAATCTTTTTTCAAGAAATTTTGCTTGATTAATATATTCACGGCCTTCCGAGTGATTTTCTCGTAGCCTTTTAAATTGTCCGTAAGGTATATTTACTAACCAGGGACAATGGTATGCACTTTCAAAATTGATGTAGGAATTACTGTCAACTTTTTTGAAGCGTGTTGAGGTGTATATTATACCATTTTTTATAGATATTTTTAAATCCAAAAATTCTATTTGTTCAGAGCTATACTGAGCTGTCAAAGAAATTACAAATTTGTTGTTATTGAGGGAAGCAATAAATAAAGGAATGAGTTTTGTAGGTCCTGTCTATATAAAAAAAAAAGGTCATCGATAAATCTTTTGTAGAGTGCTATATGTTCCACATAATTTATTTGAGAATATGTTTTTCCTCAAAAGCTCCCATGAATACATTGGCGTAGGATGGGGCCACACGGGTCCCCATTGCTGTTTCCTTTACCTGCCTATAGGTGGCACTGTTGTGCTTAAAATAGTTATTTTCTAAAATTAGAAAGAGACCTTTAATCAGAAAATTCTTTTTTTCTTCAGAAAAATCTGTTCCTTGATTTAATTTGACTCTTACACAGTCCACCCCTATATTATGGGCAATGTTGGAGTACAGAGCTGAGACATCCGCCGTTATAAGAATATAATTGGGATTGGGTCTCAGATCTGTTAAAAATAGTATTAGATGTCCAGAGTCTTTCTTATTTCTGCTTTATGTCCACAAAATATTGGAATAAAAAGTGATAAAAAAGTTGCATGTTGACCTTGCCCAGACCACCATAGGTAAATCTGTGGAATGGTCACTTAAAATCAAATTAAATTTTAATTGTTTGCGGAGGCTTGGAAAAAATGGGATTTTATTTTGTTAATTGTTAAAGTAATAATTAGGTTCAGACTAAAATCGTTCAATAGGATGTTACATAGTTTGTAAGGCTGAAAAAATAGACAGACATCCATCCAGTTCAGCCTATTGTGCTACAGTGTTGATCCAGAAGAAGGCAAAAACTCCCATGAGGTAGAAGCCAATTGTCCTCATTTTAGAGAAAAAAAAATCCTTCAGGACTCCAATCTAGCAATCAGAATAAATCCCTGGATCAACTACCCATCGAAATCTTAGTAATTTTGTTTTTCTAATTAGTATAGCGCACTTGATAAAAAAAGAGTCAAAAACACACAGAAGTAGTTTTCAATTTCCAGGGAATCTGCTTTTTTCTCTGATACAAAGTCCCCAGGTTTTATTTACAGAAGTTCATAAAAAGAGAGATAAGGAGTAAGGCACAGAGCCAATCAGTTATTAACACATAAGAAACTCTGACCCAAAGCCACAGTCTTTTAACCAATTAGTCTGGTCTTCTCCCTGAGGCTGAAGACCATGACCATATTTGGTTGTATAGAGTGTAAGAGATACAAGTTACACAGCGTATATAGTATCTTAATGCTTCACAAGCCCAGCACATGTACTATATCATGGTGTAAAGTGTAGTTTCTAATTAATTCCAACGAAATAATATGACTAAAACTTAACTTTTAAACATAAACAGATAATAAATCATATAAATTATATAGGTAAACAACATGCCACCTAGACTATATGAACTTCAAATCACTGATACCACCAAATGTAGTTAGAACACAAAAAGAGAACAGATAGATGTATATACTCGCATATCCTAGGAGAAGTACTTCCAATCGATAGGATAACTTCATGTCCTGGAGACTTCTCAATCCATTCTCACACTCCCACCAAAGGGATACATAGTCGACTGGGACACAAAAGGGCAAATGAGGATGACCCTATATCAATCTGTCTAAACGGTGGGGTAATCGCCCTGAAAGGAGCGATCCCACCCTATAAAGGCTATCCCTGTTACACCCTAACAAGAACAAAAAACAAACAATTTTCACAGTTGAAAAAAAAAGGAGATGGACCAAACTAATGAACAATATCAAGAATACAAAAATACATAAACTGCCTGTATAGAAAAATCATACATAATCACAATAAGTGCCACTCGAAATAGGTTGTCCACCCGACGCGTTTCCCCGCATAAAGATGGCGGTTCCTCAGGGGAGCTATGAATAAATGAAAAAGGCAGTATTAATCCATTGAGTAGCAGGAGAAGTACCTAAACAATGTAGGGATGCAATCATGTTGTCACGGATGCCCCTGCGACCCTCGTCCCGGGTCGCAGGCGCATCCGTGCCCCGTTACTAAGCGGGCGCGCTCGTTCCCCGGCAGCTCCCCCTGTAAACTTACCCGGCCACGCTCCTGCTGTAGTCTCTGTCCCCGCTCCCTAGGGCGCACGCGCGCCGGCAGTGTTAATTTTAAAGGGCCAGAGCACCGGTAATTCATTATTGCCGGCCGCTGCCCCTATTTAAGCCTTTCTCTTCCTGGTTACCCTGCCGGATCTTTAGTGCCTTACCACCTACTGAGAAAGTGTTTTCTGAGTCTAGTTCTCATTGCCGTGTACCGTATGTTCTTGCCTCCGTCCCTCGACCACGAACCTTTGTCGCCTGTCCTGACCTTATTGCCTGTCCCCGACTACGAGCCTGCCTGACGTTTCTGTACCACGCTATAACCTTTGGGTGCCACCGCAAGCAAGTTACGTCAGGAAGTAGGACTTTGGGAGACTCCCGCCGCAGCAAGTCCATTTCCCCCTTTGCGGCGGGCTCTGGTGAAAACCGGGACCTACTTAGATTCCGCTCCCTGGCGTGGGCTTCCACCATTGCTTGCGGTGATCCAGTGGATCCATTACTGCGAACCGTGACACATGTATTCCCCTAATTATCACCGGTGGCCAAGATCTGATAAGGGCTCTATTTTTGTCAACAGGGAATTTTTTGGATTGTGGCTAAGAATTATTTTTGAGACTTGGTTTGCAGTTTCTAACTACTATATGTGGGCTATTCTTTACTATTCTTTACATCAAACATAAGAAACACTTAGGGTGACATGTATGAAACTTGGTGCTGACACGCCAGTTTTAAATCGATATAGAGGAGTGTAGAATATGAGAGCATGTATGAAAGAGTGTTAGGCACCAAGGTTTGTCTCAGTCGTGATATGGATTTGTATGGCAGTTTCACACCAAACTTTGGTGCATTTTTTGTGCATTCAAAAGTGTTGTGTTGTGTCTAGTGCAGACTGCGCCAAGTTTTGGCGTACGATTATTCATACATCTTTTGGGGCAGGTTGCATTAGTTTTTTGGTTTAAAAAGTACCCCAAAAAAATGGTAAAGCCCAAATTCATACATTTTCCCCCTTACTGTTTGCCACTTCCGTACCATGCAACACTTTTTCCCACCTGACAGGTCTAATGTAGCTGCTAACCTTGAAGCTTGTCACAGTCGTTTCTTATATTAATGAGAACAACTTTTAATCACTTTTAATCACGCCATCTCTGTTATGATCACTATTTATTTTGTGGTTGAAAACAGAATACCTATTTAACTAGTATTCTACTGTACATGTACACGTGGTGCTTTCATTATATCTTTAATTATAAGTAGCATGAAAAAATGTTCTGATAAAATATATTTTAAAAAAGTTACATGTATCTAAAAATGGTTCCAGTAAAAACTACATTTTAACCAGCAAAAAATAGAAAAGGCAGATTTAATAAATGAAAAATTTTTTTCATTGTTTTTCAAGTAGTAAAAACATAATGATAACTCTAAATTTGATATTGCCAGAATTGTATGAACATGTAAAATAAAGATAACTTGTCATTTAAACTGCACAATGAACTCCATAACAGCAACCCCCCAGCCCCCAAAAACACAATAGGGTAACTAGGATTTATTCACATTCCACCCATTTTTGTATTGTATTTCCAGTACATTATATGGTATGGTGAATGGTATAATTTAAACATGCAACTTGTCCCACAAAAAAGTCCTCCTACCGCTATATAAGCAGAAAATTAAAAAGCTATGGCCAGGGAGGAAAAAGAAAACTCAAAATAAATAAAAATCCCTGCAGTATTAAGGATTTTGATTTTGTCTGTTAAGTTTCTACAACTAATGATCAACAAATATTTCTTAAAAAGCAAATGGCTTAGCATAAAGATGATAACGTTTTACAGTACAACTTAATTTATGGGGTGTTTCCATTTTAGGATTTGTCATCAATATGCGATAGGCATGGGTCCACCCCTTTAAATAGTACTTAAAAACCATTTAATAGAAAGATGGCAACATTGTAGTTAAAGGGGTTTACTAAGACATTTAAAAACCTCCCTACTACCTCTATAAAATATAAGATTAACCAATACCGAAAAACCTCCCTACCACCGCACTAAAGTATAAAATTAACACATACTTACCTCTGCCATCGCCACTGTTCCAGTGCTGCAGGAGCTCCAGTGTCCTCCCCCCTGGATCCCTCACTGATGACATTGCATTTATGGATCATATGACACTCAGCCAGTCACTGATCTCTGTGGTCACATGCTGTACATGCTGATTGGTTGCTGCATCATGTGATCCATGAACATGACTTCATCAGTGAGGGATCGGATGAAACACTGGAGCTCTGGCAGCGCTAGATCGGTGGTGATGGGAGAAGTAAGTATGGGTTAATTTTATATTTTGGCAAAGTGGGAGGTGGTAGGGAGGTTTTTTAAAAGTCTTGGAAAACCCCTTTCAACATTTAAGGTCCAGACTTGTTTGTTTGGAGTCTTATGTACTATGGTTTTTAACATAACACAGTGATTAAACATCAAAATACCCATAGAAGACTATACAGCTTTACTGTACCTCTAAAAATATCCCTTTATGTAATAAACAGTCTATCCTGGAAAACTCAAGCACAAATACTGCTTTGTTTTAAAGAGGGGGCAACAAAAAGATCAAAATTAAAATTTGATTATGTCAGTAGAAATTGATTTCAAAAGCATGAAAAATACTTCCATAAAAAATATGTTTTTATATTCCAAAATTAAATGTGGGAAATGTGGCAAAAACAGATAGGTCACCGGTTTTCAAAAAAATAGGGAATTTTTGGGGTTTTTATTAAAAACATATTTTTAGATTATTACATTAAAATGATATTAAATTAACTATTGAAACCCTCGAGTTCAATTTTGTTTAAATAAATTTTAAAATTTTTTACGAAAAATTTTCCAGTTTTAAAAACCCAAATATAACTGAATAAATTTTGTCGGGGAAATGATTTTGGTTCGCAAATACATTTTAATTTAAAATGAAGCCACTTTTCCCAAAGGGCCAAAAGAAACCCCTTAATTTTACTGAACTTATGTTGTTTTTTTATTTTTTTTTTTTCCTTAACCTCAAATTTTGCGAAACAACGGTTTAGCTGTCAATCAGTGTCATCTTAATGCTTTCGACAGGTGCACAGTTCAAGGCTACTTATGAAATCCTTGCACTGACAATTTATAAAGCCACAAAAAACCTCAGCCACACACAATGATGTAGAGGCTTGGATTATAAAGTGCTGTTACAATTAGTTTCCACAGCACTATAAATACAATAGTGTACGGTTTTAAAAATTTAAAGGCTATACAAGGCCAGCATTGTGCACTAGGTTAATCATAAATTGTTTAAAACCCCTTACGGGACATTTTGAAAAAACTTAGCATAATGTTTGTAAGAAAGCATGAATTTAAATCACTCGTTTAAGTTTCGACCCAATTTGAAAGGCTGGGCGGGCTGATTCGGGGAATGGGAAAGGGGTTTTCCCTGGTGCCCTGGGCCCCAATAAGGCATATAGGGGCCCCAAATTTTTTTTTAAAGGGGAACATTCAGCAACACCCCCAAAATTTCCCTTTTAAACCCCCTTTTTCGGGTCGGGGATAAATGGGGGGCCCCCGGCGGTCACCTCCCTTTCGCCTACACGTCGCCCCACCCCCTGAGCTGATTCAAAACCCCCCCGGCCGAAAAAAAGGGGGAAAAGGAGGGCCTGTCAATCCCTGCTGTTTTAACCAATTTACATCCCAAATAGTGATGGGCCCCCCCGGCATCTAAATAATTCAGGTGCGGTGCTGCTATCATATTCCCCTCCCACAATATTAAAAGTTTATAGATAAAAGAATTAAAAAAATAAGAAAGTTACACATAAATTAAAAACCCTTTTATTGTAAAAAAAAGTTATAAAAAAAAATCTTTAAACATTATACATTTTAAAATGGATTTTGTTGTTTGCTGTCTTGTTGTTCTTTTTGCAAAGTCCCCAAAAAACTGGGGCCCAAACTTTTACCAAAAATTTTGGGATGTCGGAAGGTTTTTTGGGTAAGTTTTTTCCCTGCTTTCATTTTCTACATATTTGCAAGGAGTCCCTGTTTTTTTGCTCAAAAAAAAGAAAAGTTAGAAATTTAGGTAGAAAAAATCCACAGACCTAACAGCCTGCAACCATTTTCTGGAAGAACACAAGCCGGTTGGGCAGTGTTAAAGGGTTTTGGGGGAAAATTTCTGTGACAATTTTCTGGGCCCCCTCTTTCCCTTTAAAAGGGCAAACCCCAACCGTTTTTTGGTTTGAATTTCCCTAATTGCAGGAATTTAGGGAAAAGCCCATACATGCTGATTGTCTTCCACGGGAGCGGTTGGGATTTTTCAGCAAGACAATCTAACTTGTCATACAACTAGAAATGTCCAACTTTGGTTTGACAAGTATGACCAAGATGTCCAAGTACTATCCTGACCCTCTCATCCCCCAGACTGAAACCCAACTGAACATTTTTGAGACCACCTTGATCGTTGTGTTCTTTCTTTGTTGCTTACCGAAACCCCAACTCCACTTTCATTTGTTTCAGAGCACTATAAGGAAAAAAAATGGGGAACTCCGATTGGTTGCTAAAGGGTAACAAAAAGTCCCTTTGGCCAAAAATTTTCATACCCGACTTGGGGAGACGTGAATGATCGTATTTTTCACCCTTTTCTGGCATCAAATGCGCCTAATTGAGCCGTCTACGATGTCTAATGCGCGTAACGAAGGTGTAAGGCGCTTTGTTCGTAAGACTCAACACTTTCTAATGCACCTAACAAAAGGGAGGGTTTTCTGGGGGGGGGTTTGGGGGGGGGTTATGGGGGTTTCGCCCCATACTCGTAAATTAGACAATTGAATGTTTTGGTGATTTTTTGTAAAATCCCATTAAAAAAAGTGCGCCTAAATGAGGGGGAACATTTGGGGATGTCCACCATACTGCCCCGCAGGCAACCTATCTCAATGTGACTCCTGAGCTGAGGTTTAAAGTGGAGCTAGTTTTGTGTTAGGGAAAAAAAATGTCCAATATTTCTCAACTTACACCAGTACAATAATAATAAGTAATTTGTAATTATAGAACTATATAAAATTAAATTATTGAATTGTAATAAAAAATTATCATATAAAATTTATTATTATAATATAAAAATATAAAATCCAAAAAAACCTTTATAAAATCTTTTAAAAATTTAATAAATCTAAAATTTTTTTAAAATAAATAACCCATGATGTTGTTCGATTTGACAAGTTTTATTTTTTCAAATAAATTTGAAATAAATTTTTTGCCTCCACCCTTATTCTACATACTGAAAGACCCAGCAAGCAAGGTCTGGGGGGAACTGGGGTCCCCCCAAGGGGGATCTTCCCCTTTTCATTCATACGCTTTCAATGAATTTTTTTTTTATTTCACCCTGTCTAAAGCCTTTATACATTTTTTGGTCATTACTAATGCCCTATTTTCCGTATGGGGCCTAACACTTTGGGGGGCGTCGAATTTAGTTTCCAAATAATCGCAGAAAAAACATTTTCAAAAATTGGGGCTTTATACACAAAAATGGACTTGAAATTCACTTGAAGCCGTCCTTATACATGCCCCTTAGTTTTCATACATGAGGCTCTAAATGTACTGTACCCCAAAATGGCATCATTAAAAATCACAGTACATATTGCAAAGAAAAATTCATATCAAAGAAAAATCAAAAAGGTTCAGGCTTTCAGAATGCAGAGATAAAAAAGACAAAAAATGCTGCATCCTCAAACACCAACCCACCCAGCCTAAAGGGCTGAAGTGATGACTGACAGAATATATACTGGAATCAGAGAATATGCTCTGTAGTAAATTTTACTCAGGCCCCCCTTTTTAAAACCCTTTTTTAAGTTATACACTGTTTCACTCCATGGCAATTGATGGGTACACAGCTTAAATGCAGGGACAATCTGGTGAGACTGCTCCTGTACAGAACTTTATCTTCAGTCATGATGTCTTGAAGAAGCCTGGAGCCACTTACTGTGAAATGCCCCTGTCACTCAAGCCTCGTTCATGTGATCCTGGGCAATAGACTTTGCATTTCTTCTGTGTTTGTTTATAACATGTATTCCATGTACTTTGCTTGTGTGGTCAGAGTTGTTTTGTTTGTGTGCTTATACATAAGACATAATAATTATAATATGATAACATTTACTGGAATATCTAAAGACAGACCTGACACACTTAAAATATTACATACACAAATAGTTTTATCTTCTCTGCTTTTCCTGACAGATTAGTCTGGTCCAGATGAACAGACAAAACACGTCTTCAGGGCAGTCTCATTATGCATTCGCTGCTATCATAAATATATTAATGTGAATATCTCCAGATGCAGAGCATTTCTAGTGCAGTTTAACCAATACAGTATTCTTTCCATCTGCTAAAGAATTGCTGCATTATTCTACAAAATAATTATCGGTGTGCATAAAATACATGTCAATGGGAAGGTTAGTGAGCAGGACTTGTCTACAGTACAGTCCATGTTTGTGTCTGAGACTGGGAACTTATTTTTAAACATCAAAACAAAACACAAGATTTATGTATTCGTTAAGCACTTAAAGGGGTTGTCTTACTACAAGGATTGCTTTTTATGTTAATGATCTTACGAAAACAAGTCACTTTGCAATATGTGTCCATTAACAGTGTCCTACCTATTCTGAGATATCCCCCCTGTTATGGGCTTTCATCAGTCCTCAGGTCGCTATATTACAGACCCGTTTGATCTCTCCTTGGGGTGCCAGCATGGTTGCTATAGCTACAGGGGCTTGGTTCTTGCGTCTGTGGGGGGCCAGTAAAAAACGCCCTGAATTCAAAGTGAAAACCAAAAAAAAATAGGACTGAGGGAATATGAAAACAATGAGTGAGACAACCCCCCTTTTAAGGGGATGTTCCAGACTCTTTGTGTGCTAATTGCGTCCATTTCGCCCCTATTGGCTTTATCTGGGAAATGCACGCCGCAATTCGGTAATTCAACTCTCATGGAACTAGGAAAATACGACATCCCCGCCGTGGGGGGGAATTGACATATGAATTGTTCGCGGGCTTAGGCCCGGGGCAATAAAAGAATGGGGGTGGCGGGTGCCACCCCC
>JAODAL010053141.1:0-25494 GCA_025379985.1 Phyllomedusa bahiana | reverse complement strand
AAAAATGGCGGGGGCTTTTAATAGAGATGCACAGATTTTAAATTTAAATTTCGCTTGATCTAAAAATTTCGATCAACATAAAAACTGTGCCGATTTCAACTTTGTTGATAATAATGGCTCAACACTAGATTTGACTGATTTATTTTTATAGAAGGTTTCAGCTCTTTTACAGATAATATTTTACACTTAATAAACATGATTTTTTTAATCATACTCCATGCCGCACGGCGCTGAGAGCCGAGATTGCATTGCACCAATCTCTCCATAGACTACAAATGGACAAGTAGCTCCCGCTCTTATTGGCTGGGATAGGCAAGCCCCCGCTAGTTCAACCAATCAGCTCTTTTCTGTATTTTGACTGTATTTTGAACTGTCCCGTCTTTGTTTTTAATGGTCTATATTTCTCCAAAGGTTAGAATGGGTCCCTGTCGCTCCTATTCTGATTGGCCAAGATAGCCAAGCCCCCGCAAGCTCAACCAATTATCTCTTTTCTGTATTTTTACTGTATTTTGAACTGTCCCGCCTTTGATTTTGATTGGTCAATAGTTCTCCATAGGTATTAATAGTTCACTGTTGCTCCTATTCTGATTGGCTGGTTTATGCCAACCAATGAGAATAGCTTTCAGAATTTGAATTACTGTATTTCCCGGCAATTTCCAATATCCTAATTCCTGATATTACGCCGTTCTAGATTTTTGGAAAGTGATTTTTTTAATATTATTTTTTATTTTTGAGGTTTGAGCTCTTTTTCTGAGAATGTTTTACGCCTTTGTAAAGGCGATTTTTTGATTCATACTCCGCACGGACATCTTTAATGATTTCTCGCTGCTTTCCAGCCTGTCTCGAATTGGAATAGATGTTAGGCGCAGTCCCGCACTGCGCCTAAGTCCCGCACTGCGCCTCACACACTGGCGAGGCGTGGCGGACTTTACATGATATGTATGAGCGCGCCCCGGCGCCAACATAAATCAGGCGCAGATTTCACCGGAAAACTGCCGGAAAGGTGCGCTCCGACGCGGCGAAAATCATATATGTCGCCCATAGTTCGCAAAGTTTTTGAAGCACCTCTGCGTAATTCTTCTGCTGCTTTTTCCCTGCTTGGCGACAGACAAGGTGATTTTACAATGGGACCCATTCAGTTCTGCACATTGGCCTCTGAGCTGTCCTGGAATAATGAGGCCCTTGTTGTGGCTTTCTGAGCAGGTCTTGCTGGGAGAATAAAGGACGAGCTGACTGATTATGACATAGTTACATCGTTTGTAAGGCTGAAAAAAGACACGACGTCCATCCAGTTCAGCCTGTTGTGCTAAAGTGTTGATCCAGAGGAAGGCAAAAAAAACCCAGGAGGTAGAAGACAATTGTCCTTATTTTATGGAAAAAATTCCTTCCCGACTCCAATCTGGCAATCGGAATAATCCCTGGATCAACAACCCTACTCCGGAATCCTAGTCATTATAACTTGTTATATTATTATGCTCCAGAAATGCACCCCAAACCCCTTCTTGAACTCTGTTATTGAATTCACCATGACAAGTTCCTCTGGCAGACAGTTCCACAGTTTCACTGCTCTTAGAATAAAGAATCCTTTTCTATGCTTATGGAGAAACTTTCTTTCCTTAAGACATAGAGGATGCCCCCTTGTTCTTAATACAGTTCTAGGTATAAAAAATGGGAGAATAATGTTCCCATCATGTGCATCTATGCCCCTTTTAATACACCCCATAATCCTATATGTCTTGACAGCTTGGCTGCTAAAATTAAGTTTACTGTCCACCAGGATTCCCAAATCCTTCTCCATGTCACTTTTATCCAGCATTTTTCCATTTAACATGTAGTCATGTAATGGATTTTTCCTCTCCATGTGCATAACCTTGCATTTATCTGTGTTAAACCTCATCTGCCATTTCTCTGCCCCGTCCTACAAGTTATCCAGATCCCTTTGTAATATCACATTATCCTCTATTGTGTTGATTACTTTACAGAGCTTAGTATCATCTGCAGAGATCGATATTCTACTGTGCAATCCATGTGTAAGATCATTAATGAAAATATAAAAGAGGATAGGGCCCAATACTGACCCATGTGATACACCACTAGTAACAGGGATCAAGTCTGAGTATGCACCGTTAATTATCACCCTTTGTTTTCTATCACTGAGCCAGTTGCTTACCCACTTGCACACATTTTCCCCCCAGTCCAAGCATTTTCATTTTACTTACCAACCTTTTATGTGGCACAGTATCAAATTCTTTAGAGAAATCTAGATATATTACATCCAATACTTCACCCTGATCCAGTCTAGAAATAACTTCCTCATAGAAGCTGATGAGATTAGTTTGACAAGACCTATCCTTCATAAACCCATGCTGGAACTGCGTAATACATTTATTTTCAGTGAGATAGTCCAGGATAGCATCTCTCAAACATTTTACCCACAACAGAGGTTAAACTTTCCGGCCTATAGTTTCCAGGATCACTTTTTGACCCCTTTTTGAATATTGGCACCACATTTGCTATGCGACAATCCTTTGGGACATACCCTGTTATTAGACAGTCCATAAAATATTAAGAATAGGGTCCTATCTATGACATTACTTAAACCCCCTAGGACAGGTGGGTGTATGCCATCAGACCTGGGGATTTGTCTATTTTAATTTTCTTAAGCGGAGCTGCACTTCTTCCTGGGTTTAGTCCAAGAAACATTAAGTTGGATTTTAAACCTCACCCCCCCTGCTCCTCAACAGAAAGGTCATCCTCCTTGGTAAAAAAATAGTTTAATAGGTTTGCTTTTTCTCATCGCCCTCTACAGTCTCTCCCTCAATACTTTTTAAAGAGCCAACATTTTCTGTTTTAATTTATTTTAATATTTATATAATTAAAAAATATTTTGGGGTTACTTTTACTTTCTATGGTAATTTGTCTTTCTGTCTCCAGCTTTGCTGCCTTTATCATTATTTTACATATTTTATTTTTTCCTTATAGTTTTTAGTGCCTCTTCACTGCCCTCCTGTTTTAGGAGTTGAAAAACTTTCTTTTTGTTAATTAGTGCCTCCTTTACATTTCTGTTGATCCACATTGGATTTTTCCTGTTTCTAATTATTTTATTACCATAAGGTATGTACCTCTCAAAGTGGACGCCTAAGATGTTTTTAAAAATATCCCATTTATTATTTGTTCTGCTATATTTAAACACCTTGTCCCAGTCAATACGGTTTAGGGCCTCCCTATGCAGAATAAAATTAGCCTTCCTAAAATTCGGTGTTTTTGTGGCTCCACAACAAAAAACTCTATTGAGGGATAAATAGAAATGTATTATATTTCCTAGGTGCCCCTCAACCTGAACCTTTGTTACTCTGTCAAGTCTATTAGTGAATATTAAGTCTAGAAGGGCCTTTCCTTTTAGTAGCTCCTGCACCATTTGGGAAAGGTAATTATCTTTAGTTATTGACAAAAACCTTTTCCTTTATGAGAGCTACAGGTTTCGTTTCCAATTTTTAATGATGGGTAGATAAAGTCGCCCACAATAAAAACCTCATTCTGATTGCCGCCCACTTTTTTGCCTGAGGAGTACATCTTCAATGGGTTCTGATATAAATTGGGGCCTAAAGCAGACTAATATTAGGATAAAATTATTGATTTAACACTATGAGTATATACACAAAATAGTTCCACATGTTAATTTCCTGTATCTACATCTTCCTGCTGGGTTGGCTTAAGACAGGAGTTTACATAGAGACATACACCTCCCCTCTTCGGGTCTTTACGATCTCTTCTAAATAGACTGTAACCCTGTAAGTAAACCGACCAGTCGTAGCTGGTCATCCAGCCATGTCTCAGCTATCCCCACTATATCATATTTTTTCTTCAGCAATTAATAATTCTAGTTCATTTATTTTGTTGGTCAGACTCCTGGCATTGGTCAGCATGCAATTTAGAGATTTTTCAGTTTTTATTCCTTTCTCCCTGTTCGTTTTTAACTATTACTACACTCTCTCCCTCCACTCCACCCCCTGTTTTATTCCTAATTCCCAGCTTTCTATCTTCACTGTCTTGCATGCTATCTTTGTAGTTGCCTTCCTCCCCAGTCCCTAGTTTAAATATTCCTCCAACATCCTGGCCATTTTGTCCCCCAATGCAGCTGCACCCTCCCCATTTAGGTGCAGCCCATCCCTAGCATAGAGTCTGTAGCCAAGACAGAAGTCAGGTCAGTTCTCCAAAAACCCAAATCCCTCTTTCCTACATCAATTTTTGAGCCATTTATTCACCTCGCTAATCTCCCGCTGCCTCTCTGGTGTGGCCCGTGGAACAGGTAATATTTCTGAAAAAATTACACTGGAGGTCCTTGCCTTGAGTTTTTGGCCTAATTCCCTGAAATAGTTTTTAAGGACACTCCACCTACCTCTAACTTTGTCATTGGTGCCAATGTGCACCATGACAGCTGGATTCTCACCAGCCTCACCCAGCAATCTGTCAACCCGATCCGGGATATGTCAAACTCGGGCCCCAGGTAAACAACATACTGTTCAGTGATCCCGGTCTTTCTGACAGATTGCCCTGTTTGTTTCCCTAGTAATGGAGTCCCCAATTACCAGCATCTGTCTAGCCTGCCCTGCACTCCTATTTCCCATCTTACTGGAGCAGACAGGGGTAGTGTCTTTCTGCAGCAATGCTATTTCTGAGCCGACATCCCCCTCATTAGCCACTATTGCAAATTTGTTGGGGTGTACCAGATCAGGACAGGCCTCCCTGACACTCTTCCCTCTACCCTTCTTTCTAACTGTTACCCAGCTAGCTGCCTCATGTTCCTGCACCTCCATGCTGCCACCTTCCCCAGCATCTACACCTGCGAGTGAGTGCTCAGTGGGCAGCCGACTCAATTCCAATTTGGCAATGGATCTCAGTGTTGCCACTTGCTCATTTAGATTTAGGATACAGGCTTCTAGGGCCGTGTTCACACGGATTATTCCCGACGGATTTCTGAGCCGTATTGAGCTCACAAATCCGCCGTGAATAATGGGCGGGTCCGGAGCGCAGCGGGGGCGCCGCTCCCGGCCCCATAGACAATGCATTGTTTACGGCGCGTACGCACCGTAAATAATGTGCATGTCAGTTTCTCCCCGCCCGGCGGATTCGCCGAGCGGGTAGGAGAGACGGAATCCATAGTTCTCTATAAGAGCAGTGGATTACCGTAATGACAGGGACGGATTGGCGCCGTACTGCAGCGTAAATCCGGCGCGGAGTACGGCGCCAATCCGTGCCCAAATAAGCCGTGTGAACGAGGCCTAAATGTGCAGTGTGCACACGTCTTGCACCGCAGTATGCCCCCTTAAACTCTTGCTCAAGGATGGCATACATTGCACAATATGTGCACTCGACACCATTGTCAAGCATGGGACTCATGGAGATGTTACAAAAAGAGATATACAGAGACAGTTATAAAAATCAGTACAATACTGTCCCCTGTAAACTCCCCAAATCTAAACTCCTTCAATATTAAGTCTACACACTTATAGAAGACACACTAAAAAGAAGACACACTCGCAGACTCGTTCACTCGCTCTAATACTAAGCTTTAAACCTTTTCCCAATACTGTTTTGCAGTGTTATTGCAAACCTCTTTCAGGAAACCAAAGGCCCAGCTAGGCCCACACAGGTGCAATTTAAGCTCTGCTGATTAGGTAACCACACCCCTAACTAGTCACCTGATTCATCACCTGATTCAGCACAGAGAAAGAAGCTATAGAACTGCAATACACAAACTACTCTTTCATACTATAAATGTAATCTATGCACAAAATAAGTATAGCTACAAGTATAAACTATATGTCTGCTATGGACCTCACCGCTCTAGCCACAAGAATTGACATCCGTTTTGAGAGAGTTAGAGCTTTGCCAGCAGATAGAGTCCTCCCAGCCTCACAGTCTTCCTCACTTCCAAAGTCCTCCATGGCCACCATCTACATTTCCTTAAGATGAACCTATGCAGGTGAACAGTGTTCATCTAAGAGAGGAGAAACTAACCCAAAGGTGTAGTCTGAACCTGTGTCTATACTGTGGCAGTACTATGTCTCGTGGGAGAGATGAACCTAGGTGAAGATGTGTCTGTTCCATGTCTGACCACTTAAGTCACCCTCACTAACACATCTGGCCCCAATTTTCAAGTCTCTACTGTCCTGGATTCTGGTTTCTAAGGAAACTGTATTTATCCATCCCTGGTTTCCAAGTTCTGTCTGCCAGTCTTCGATCTGGAAAGATCAATTTTTCTCTATCAATGGGGAAATCTTGAAAGACTTTGCTATTTACCATATCAAACCGCTGACATTTCAGGTTGGGAAGGCCCACAAGTGCAGTGTGCCAGGACAGCAGCGGAGAGGATAGGAGTTATAGTTGGTGTGGTCAAAGAGGCTAATCTCACCCACCTTTCATCCCTGAGGACAATATGGTGAAGAGTGGGTTGTGGATGATGGAGATATTCCTCTGGGCACTCTCTGAACATGGTGGTAGTCCTCAACTGCTTGGAATGATGGATGAGGTGCCCTTGATGTTAGAGTGCAGACAAAAAGGCAGGAGAAGGTGAAGCATAGACAAGTAGTTTACTTCAAGCTAGGTTCTGCACAACAGAATCTATTTCGGTCACAAAATTCTATTCCATACAACACTTGAACAGCCCTCAGCAACAGGAAGAACTTTCTTAATTTTGTCCCATAAAATCCAGACTATTCAAGCAAGTAATTGTTGCTATATCCCATGTGATCTGGAGTGATTTCTTCAATACTGAATAAGTGTTGGGCTAGGCCATGAGTATATACTGGACAACAAGCATGAGGCCTACTGGGTACTGAATTTCCTCACTTTTACCTCACTTACTTTCCATCTCCTTGACTGCACATTACACATACTTAGTAACATGAAAGGAGCTGGAGCAGCAGAGGACAGGATGGGCAAAGTAGTTGTCACAGTGGCAGCAAAGCACCATGCCTCGGCTTACCTCCCCAGCACCATTACAGTGAAGAGCAGGACCTGCAACTTGAGTAGATGGTGTGACTTCCCCATTTTTTTTGAGAGGTGCCCATGATGTTGGAGCTAAACCATGAACTTGTCTTCTCTATTTTCCAGCGAGATAGTGTGCACAGAAGTCCCTTCTTTTAAATAGTACGTTCTCAACTAGTGCAAGCCAGCAGCAGAGAGCAGTCCTCTAAAATATAGTCCCTTAGAGATTCCAGATTTTAAATTTAATGAGTTACTGTTCCAAACCCCAGAAGAACTGGCAATGTACTATTTCCTCAAATTCCAGCTTTCACTACAAGGAGTACTCTCTTACTTTTCCCAGGAAAAGTGGGTTGGTTTGTTGAGCCAAGCTAGAGGCAAAAGCTGGACACCAACAAATCTACAGGCCAATGCAGGTCAGACTTTGCACTGCATCTCAATAATGATCCAGGATGTTTCCCACAACAACAAGCTGCAGCTTCAGACTCCTGTAGATGTGGAAAAAACAGCTGCAAAAAATGTTTCCGAAAATATGTGTTAATAATGTATTTTTATCAAGTAACAAAATGCTAAGTTAATGAACAAAGATAAATCTAAATCAATTTAATATTTGGTGTGACCACTCTTTGCCTTCAAAACAGCATCTCTTTTACTACATACACTTTCACACAGTTTCTGAAGAAACTCGGCATGGAGGTTGTTTCGAAAATATTGGAGAAGAAACTAGGGATGAGGGATATTATTGCCAAAAGTTGAAATCGGCACGGTTTTTAGGCTTATCGTAAATTTCCGATCACACGATAGTTTAGGTGACAATCTTCCATACCTTTTATATTTTTATATTTTTGAACAAAGAGCGAACTGCAGGTGGTAAGCGAGCAAAGAGGGGTGTAAGACATGGAGATATGAGAGAAGGTGCTCCTTCCAGTGCTGGCGACAACACGCAAGTCAGCGGATCGTCTGTTGCAGGACCGTCAGGCCTGTCAATGTCCAGTTCAACTAAAATGGTGGTTGAAAGACTCCTTTTTTCGGCATTTTTTAATCTGTGGGTCAGACAGGTTTAAGGGTCATGCTGCGGTACAGGACAGGTATAGTCAATGTCCAGTTCAACTAAATGGTGGTTCAAAGACTACTTTCTTCTGGCACTTTTTAATCTGTGGGTCATGCAGGTTTTTGGCTCATGCTGCGATCCAGGACAGGGATAGTCAATGTCCAGTTCAACTAAAATGATGGTTCAAATAATTCTGCCTTCTGACACTTTTTTAATTGTAGGTCATGCAGGCTTAAGGGTCATACTGTGGTACAGGACAGGGATAGTGAATAGTCTGTGACTTTTTTTCTGTGACTTTTATAATCTTATTGCCTTGCCTAAGATGTAGCACGTATCCAGTTTACTGTTGTGGATTTTAATTCCAGCTTCTCCGCCCCTGTTTGGGTGTAAGAATGAAGCTGTTGTTCCTCTCCCATAGAGTTTAATGGTCATCGGCGATAATCTGTAATTGACTATCGACTATCGGCATGATATTTGCCGATATCGACTATCGACTCGATAGTTGACACAATCGCTCATCACTAGAAGTAACCACAGATCTTCTATGGATGTAGCTGCTTGAATTCTTCTGTCTTCACCATAATCCCAGACAGACTATCATCAATTAATTGCCTCTCTATGGCCTACTTTTGGTGCATGATAGTTCATATATATAGAATAGGGCTACAACAGTTTTTCGGTGAAAAAAACACCTATAAAATGGCAAAGCCGACTTCTGACATGTCTCCCTTTGTGTTTTGTATATTGATAAAAGAAGCAATTAACACCAGCATTTTTTACACACCTGTCTAAAACGTTTGCACTATTTTCTCTTTACTGTATATGTTAGTAATATCCAAAGTATAAATTAAAGAATTTTGCAGTTTTTCCACTGAAAAAATGTCTCTGACGTTTCCCCTTTCCCCAGAAAACTTCGGGCCACTCCCTGGTGTCATACAAAGTCTGGCCTTGCTAACAAGATGTACTGTAGGTAGGTAGTGTTGAATTTGTCATTACTGCTTCCTACCACTGCAGGCCCGGACTGCCCATAGGGCAAACCGGGCATTTCCCCGGGGGGGCCCGCTGGGTCCGGGCGCGGGCCGGTGGGAGTCCCCGCCGGGGGGGCCGTTGTTTCCCCCCCGGTGGGCCCCGATGCCGGCGCACGCACGGGGGCCCCCAAGGTCGCATCTGGCGACCACCCTGTGGCGAGGCCGACAGGCCCCCCTCGCTGCACGCCGGTCCCACACAGCCAGCAGCCTCACGGCCGCCCCTCACCGCGCGGTGCAGGCAGCAGCCGAGGCTACACGGGATCACTGATCCTGTCTTTCAGCTCCCAGGAGGCCGCGGGCGGGCGGCGATGTGATACGTCATTGCGCCCTGTCCCACCCCCCCGGGGAGTGAGCGGCGCACTGGAAAGGGGGAAACGGAGAAGAAAAGGCAGAAAAATTTAGGTAAGTTTTGGGTTTTTATTATTTTTTTTTTAAATACTACCCTTTCCCTGCAACCTAAACTGCCCCAACTGCCCTGCATACTATATACTGCCTGCTACCAATAACTGCCCCATACTGCCCGCATACCTATATCGCCCCATACTCCCCTGCATAGTAAATACTCCCCCATACTACCCTCCCGGCTTATACTGCCCGCTACCTATATACTGCCCCTACTCCCCCTGCATCCCTATTACGCCCCATACTGCCCTCATACCTTTTTAAACCCCCTCTACCCTGAAACCTATAACCCCCCCATACTGCCCTGCATACCTATATACGCCCCATATGCCCTGCAACCTAATACGCCCCATATACCCTGAATACCTAATACTGCCCCATACTCCCTGCCGGCTATATACTCCCCCATACTGCCCTGCCTGCTAATACTGCCCTGCCTGGCTATATACTGCCCCATATGCCCCCCCGGGTTATATATCCCCGCCGGCTATATCTGCCCCATACTCCCCCTGGCATTACTGCCCTCCCCCTACCTAATCTGCCCTGCCTGCACATATATACTGCCCATACTGCCTGTGCATACCTATATACCCCCCTACCTAATTTAGCCCCCTCCCTTTTAAACCCCCTCCTAAAAAACCCAAACCCTGCCTACCTAAAAAAGTTTAAAATAGCCCTCCTCCCCATATAATGGCCCTGCCTGGCTAAACCCCTTCCTCCCTATAACTGCCCCCAACCTTAAGTGGCCCTTCTGCCTATATACTGGCCATGTTACTTATAACTGGCCCTGCCTACCTATATACGGGGCCCTGCCGCCTTTTTGGCCCTGCCTACCTATAAGGGGCCCTTGCCTGCTATATACGCCTCCCTGGCTCATAGTGGTCCTGCCTGTCTATACTGGTCCTGCCTGGCATATACGGGCCCTGCTTGCCTACAAAATGGCCCAGCCTGGCTACTTCCCAGGCCCTGGCCCTACCGGGCAAATTACTGGCCCTCCCTTTGGCAATTACGGGAGGGCAGCCCTAGCAAACCCGGCAAATTTTACTGGGGGCAGCCCCAGCTACCTGGCAATTTACGGGGGGTAGGCCCGTCTACCTCCCAAAATTTTAAATGGGGGAAGGCCCTTTTTAAACCTCCCCAAAAAGGGGGTCAAACCTTTTACTTTGACACTTATCGCCTTTTTTTTTCTTTTAAAAAATTTTTAGGGTCTAAACATACGCGGGTTTGGGGGAATTGATAGGAAAGTGCTGGAAAAGAGGGGAGCCAAGAGGGTATTTGTGGAAAATTTTTAACAGGGACGGGGTAGGCCCACTAAAAGGGGCCACTGCATGCTCCCCGGATAAAAAAGGGAAGGGGAACAACTCACCGGGGAGACATCATGGGGGTTTTGGGCCCAAACAGAAAAAAAAGGAGAAAAAAACAACCCCCATCAGGGGATGACGTCCCCTTTGTGAGCCCCTGCGCAGGGGTCTTTAAAAACTTCTTGTTGAATCATGTTGTAATTCCCTGTGTTTGGTAACCTACTACGGGTTTAAGTAAAGGGTGGGGTTGTGGGGTTTAATCGGGTTTTTAAAATGAAAGGGGCCCCATGGGGGGCTTGCCCCCCTAATTGTAAAGCAAGGGGCCCCCAAAACCCCCGCCCCCCCGTGATGGGGGGTTTTCTCTGAAACCATTTTTCTTGCTTGAAATTAAGGGGGCCTCAAAACAGACGGAAAAGGGGGTGCATTTTTGATGCTTTTTTTTGTCCCAAAAAATGTACGCATTAATTTTTGGTTCTGCCCTTTCTCCCATAAAAACAAAAACCAAAAAAACATAAAAAAAGGCCCCCAAAAATACTCTGGTAAAGAAAGTTTTAAAAAATTTGGAATTTTTAATTTTGGGAAAGGGGCGGGGGTGCGGGGAAAAAAGGGGGAAATTTTGTAAGCGGATTATAGAAAGTGGGCTGGTGGGGGCTTAGTGCCAGGGCTTTTTTTATTCCAATCCACCCTGTTTCCACTGAAACTCATCTATTCGCCATGTGACAATTTTGGGGGGTTTTAAAAACCACTTTCCTGGGGCAAAAAAGAAAGTATGGAAAAAGATGTACCCCAGGCAAGGAGAGAACTGGAAAGAGCGGTGTAACCAAAAAGGGAGAAAAATAAAAAAACAGCCCCACATAAAATTGTAAGCCTTGGAAAAGGGCTTTTACATTTTTTTTTAATCTTTTAAAAAGGGTTTTTACTAATGCAGTGCAAAATTTTATGCCCTTTTAACCGGGTCCCAATTTCCCAATTGAAAAAGGTTGCTGAAAAATTGCCTTAAAAAAAAAAGATTAAAATTTATTGCAGCCCTAATTGAACAGCTCAACCAGCCCCCGACCCTTTTTGAAAAGGGAGCCAGGCGGGCTGTCAACCTTTCATAAAACCCTTTTTAAAAACAGTATAAACTACTTCTTTTTTGGGGTGAAAGGAATAAAGCAACGGGTTTCACCCAAAATTTGGTTTGAAAAATTTTTAAAAATTCCCTTTTTTCCATGCAATTTTTTGGGTCCAATTGCTAAAAAAAGGCCGAGCAGTTTTTTTCACTCTGTTAAAATAGAGACAGCACAAAAATTTGAGGAGAAAAAGCGAAAATAAGCACCACATTTTTTACATTTGGCAAGCTGTGTTATAGAAAATTTTGCACTTCTTAACAGATTTTCAAAACACTTTTTTTGCCCCCTTCTGCTTGTTTTTCAAATTTTTGACAGAAAAAGGGTACAAGGGTAGAAACATATGGCGGGTTTTTTAACCCCAATTTTTTTAAGCCCCACTTTCCCAAAAATTTTTAAAAAACTGAATGGGGGAGGTAAAAGGGTCCCAAAATTTTTTGATAAAAAAGGGTTCTAGCAAATAGGCCACTCTTAAGTAGCTTGAGCACTCAAAAGCATTTTGTGTCTTGCATTTTGGGTTGTTTTTTTTGTACCCTTAAGAAATTACTAAATTTGAAAAATTGCCCAATACATTCTGAAAGGGAAATGTGGGCCTTCCCCTTTTTAAACAGGTGTTTTTTTTAAACCCTTTTTTTTCCATTGACCCCCCCTTTCCAGAAGGTGAAAACCAGGGACACCTTTTCAGAAAAAGTACATCAAAAGTTGTAAAGAAACTGATTGAAACCACTGAAACTAAAAGACAAGGGGATATATTCCAGTTGGGGTTTCCCAACTGCAGGTTCAGAAACTGTAAACTGCAACACCCGAGTGCCAAACAAGTAAAGGCAGCCCGAAAACGCCAACCTTTCCCGGAGCCTTGGGGAAAGGGGCCCCCTTTTTCAGTGTTTCCCAATGTTTCCCAAAAAGCTGCCATTTCCGGAAAAAAGCGATTTTTTTTTAAATTTTAAGGAAATCTTTTTTTAAGGCCCCCCGGTAAAGGGGGCTAAAAAATTTTTTGAGTTATCCACTCTTACAGCATTGATTTAGCCTTCGGCCCCTCAAATTTTAGATTACTGGGGTTACCCTCCTTTTTAAAACCTGCAAATCAATTTGGGTTTAAAAGGGGCGTGGAACTCATGGGGGCATTGCCCGCCACTTGAAAAGCTTCCATGGTCGTACCTGAACCGTACTTGTAATAGAAACCTATAAGTTACCTGAGCTTTGTCCCCCATTTTTCCTATTTTATCTTTTTTTTAATCCTGGGGTATTTAAATATGGCAATTTCAAAAACAAGCCGAAAGGGAAACATAGAAAAAGGAGACCCGCCCCAGCTGAGGCTGCCGGGCCCCCTTTTAATTTGCCCGACTGATTGGGGGGTGCCGGGGTGGGACCCCCCCCAGATCTAAAAACGAAGGCCCCGCCCGCTGATAGAGCGCCAATTTTTTTTTGAAGTTTTGAAAATTTCCTGTCAAATGACACCCACGGTCCCGTTGAAGGAAATAAACCTTTTCCCGCTTTCAAACCCAAACCGAAGTTTGCAGGGAAAAAAAGAAAAGCTTTTAGCTTGTTAACCATCTAAATTGGGAGACTGGAAAGTTTATATCCAAAAATCAAATCAATACTAAAAAATCAAAAACTCTCTCTTTTTAAAGAATATTAAAATGGGGGTTTTTTCAAAAAAGCCGTAAAATTAAAAAGCAGGGGGCGTTTGGAGCATCAGGACAAGGGGTGATTTTTTTTGAAAATTTAAAATTCCCTTAAATAAAACATGAAATTGAGCCGTAAATTAAAAACTTTCGACTCCACATCTCCCGGGAAACCAAGTCCCTAAAGGTTTGTTATTGCAGACAGATTTTTTTTCTCCAGAATGAAAAAAAAAATTAGAATCAAAAAACTAGCAGATTCCATTGATGATTGAGCTGAAATTGGGGCCAAATTTTTTCCCCAAAAATTTTAAAAAAAAAAAGGGTAACCCCGGCTGTTTACTACAACTACTAAAATTCCCAACATCTTTCCATAATGACAAAAAAAAATTTGAAAACAAAAATTAAATTTTAAAATCCCACAAAAAGGACAGCATAAAATTTAATGAAATAAATAAAATTATAGCTACGGGGAGGAAACCCAATTTCATTTTTTTGGGCCCTCCTTTCCCACATTTCCTTTGGGGTTTCCCTGTTTTTTTCCCTAAAAACTCTGACCCCCGCTAAATCCGTCAGACCCAGTGGGCCCACACACCTCACTGTCTTTCACAGTTCCATATTGGTGCCCTTATTTTAAAAAAGAAAGATTTAGAACTAGTGAAAATCTGGCAAAAGTTTGAGAAAGAAAACACAAGTTTTGTCCCAGGGGTTTAAAAAAAGGAAACATTACTGGCTTTTACAAAAGGATGGAAAAAACATTTTTGGCCCATGGGAAACTGCATTTTTAAAAAAACCCAAAAATTCCTATATTGTTTCAGA
Source organism: Phyllomedusa bahiana (assembly GCA_025379985.1). Classification (NCBI taxonomy): domain Eukaryota; kingdom Metazoa; phylum Chordata; class Amphibia; order Anura; family Hylidae; genus Phyllomedusa; species Phyllomedusa bahiana. The sequence goes on along the minus strand of JAODAL010053141.1, from coordinate 11,175 downwards.
AAAGCATGCCCCTGAATTTTAAATCTATGTATATTTTTTGGCAATAAGCCCCAGCAGAAATCTGTGGGCTAAACTGAAACTTATCTTTTGGGGCATGCCCCCACCCACTGTAAAGGACTGCAGCCCAACCGGGGCCTCTGCTGTGGCCATTGCATTATACTTACCTATCCCGGCTCCTGTCTCCACTGCGTCGGTTCAAATGGCGGTGTCCGCCGGCAGCACTCACAGGCTCTCGTTCCTGCTCAGTCTCGTACTCATCTTCTGTGGCTTCCTGTGCATGCACAGCCCCCCTCTATTACTTTTCAGACAGAAATCTAATTCCCCCTGAAATTTCCCCGTGACTTCTTTTTTTCCCATATAAGGGGAACTTCCGCCCTTTTCCCCAAAGGTCAGTTCGTTTTTTTCTTTTTTGAACCCCTCCCCTGCTTTTTGCTGTTTGAAAACCTGCGCTTTACCAGAAACCCCAAGTTGAAAACCCGTTTTTTTAAACCGTTACCCTGCGAACCCCCTCCCGCGGGCCCCCCAAAGCCCGCTATATCCCTTGTTGTTTACCTGTTCTGTCCCAAGAAAAGCTACGTCCTGGGCCCGTTTAACCCACCTAGGGCAAAACACCTGGGGTTTGTTTTGTTATCCAAAACAACACCGCTATCCTGTCCGGGGGCCCCCCTTGGGGGCCCCAAACCTCTGCGAGTTAAACCATCTCACTTGCGGGGCCCCAAAGAGGATCCACCATGTACCGACGATCAAAAGGTCATTTTTACTGACACGCCAGTTTCTTGACAGAAACTATAAACAGTCGAAGGTTTATGTAAAGGGGATGACGGGTTTATTAAGACCATCCCTAACAATCATTTTCCAAACAATTTTTTCCCTTTGAACACCCTTTTTTTTAATTTTACAATTCCAGACAAAACAACAGAGGAAAGTTTTGAAAAGGGGGGCCAAAATTGTTATTTTTAGGGATAAAAGTTTTACAAAAATAGATATGTAAGAAAAAAATGGGGTTTTTTCCCGTGTTTTTTTCTGACATCTGACAACCCCCTTAGCAAACTTTTCCAAATACCTACCTTTAAATTCAGCCCCCATTTTTTTCCCCCCCGGGAAAGATCTTCGGTCACAAAGGCCCCCCAAACTGCTGGACCCCTCACCCCCAAATTTATGAAGTCTTTTATTTAAAGTACCCCGGTTGTATTTGTTGAAAATTGGGGAGAGCTTACTTTTGTCAAATTTTTAAAAAAAAATTTTATGGCAGAAAGTAGCATAAATTATAAACGAAAACCCCACCCCGGGTTTAAAGGGGGCCCCAAAAGGTTTTTGGTCTTTTGGATAACACTTAAGGATGTGCCAAATTTTAATTAAACTTTTTTGGAGCATTTTAGAATGAATTTTTTGGGGGAAAAAAGGGTACTATAAAAATAATGAACAAACATAGTCCTATCGGGAAAAAATCTTCTTTTTTTTTTGGCCAGCATTTAACACACTTTTTCGTGTGGGACAAAAACCAATGGACAAAAAAAGTGGAAACCCGCAAAAAGATAATTTTTTTCCCCTGATACTCTGACAAAACTGCAATCTAGGGAATAACACAGTGTAAACCCCAAAAACCCTTTAAATTCCTTACTTTTTTCCCATTAAAACTGGTTTTTTTTAAAAGCCATTCTAAATAAATTCCCCCCTCAGACTAACAGTTTTAATTTCCTTCATACCCTTAACTTTTTTTCATTACAAAAATGTTAAAACCCAAAAATTTTAAAATGTTTTTAAAATTGAAAATGTTTTTAATAGAGAAAACACAACGTAGGCATTTGTGGAGTGAAAAAAGGAAAATTTAAAAAGTCCTTTTCCCAAATTTTTTTCAAATTAAAACACTGAAAATTTTGGGGTTTTGGTAAAATTGGGCAAATTTCTAAAAAATTTGGAATTCGTGACTTCGCTGAATTCTCCGCCCAAAAATTTTTTTCGGCCCGGGAATTACTTCGGGAAAAAAATTTTCCGAAAAAAAAAAACAGCTATTTCCAGCGCACAAACCCCTGGGGGGGTGCTGCAAAAACTTTGTGCCATGTTTTTAAAAAGCAGAGGGGAGCTTATTTTGGGTCTTCATACAATTTTTGTGTTTTAATGTGTCACGGACGCTCTTTGGGGCCCCCAAAACGTCCTTTGGGTCGCCGGCGCGCCCGTCCCCCTGCCCCAGCGGAGCCCCGTCCCGCACTCGGGTTGGGGGTTCCGCCCCGTGTCCCTGTCCCAGCCGCTTTCCCCTTCCCCGGGCCCTGCTCCTGCCAGCCGGGTCTTCTTTTTCCCGGCTTTTTCTCCGCCCCTGGGGTTTGCGCGCGGCCCAGCTTTTTTTAAAAATTTAAAGGGCATTCCCGGGTTAATTGGTCAATCCCGGGGCCCAACTGCCCCCTATTTAAGCCCGGGTCCCTTTCCTGCAGGCCCTCGCCGGACCTTGGGGGAAAATTTCCCCTTTGGTAAAAGGGTTTCCAGAGCTTTTCCTGTCTTCCCTTTAAAAACGGAAACCGACTCTCTGCTTACTTTTTAACCGTCAAACCAACCTTGCCGCCCTGCCCTGACCTCCTGCTTGCCCTACCGTCTACGAACCGAGAGGGGGGCCTTTTCCTGACCTCCTCCCCCGCCCCCCGACTTCGAGCCCCCCTCCCCGACCTGTCCCTTTCCCTTTGGCCGCCACCGCAGGCGAGCCCCGCCAGTGGTATTTGCCCTTTGGTGGACCTCCCGCCGCAGCAAAAACCATCCCGCTTTGCGGCGGGCACTGGTGAATACCGGGGGCCCACTTAGATTCCCCTTTCCCCGGTGTGGGCTTACGTCATCTCCTGCGGGGGTCCCCGTGGATCCACCCCTACCCCTAACAGTAGGATCGGCCTAAGGGTCCCCCCAAAAAGGTTTTCCGTTTTCCCCCGCCTTGGGGGATCTTACGACCGTTGTTTTCTCCCAGTCTCAGCAACTCGGTCAACCCGGGGGCAGCAACTCACTCAGTATCCCCATTTGCAGCAACCGTCACCGTCCCCAGCAGCAGCCTTCGAAACTCCACCCGGGTTTTACCACCTCAAAAGGTTTCCCGGGGGCTCGGGGGGGCCCAAGCATCGCCCCGGGGCTCCCTGTCCAAAATTCGACGGGGACCCCCCAAATTCTGCAGGGGGTTCCCCACCCAGTGCTCTAAGCACGTGGGAAACCGATGGGCCGTCGTTCCCGTCCCGAAAAGGCAAGGTTTGGCGTTCAAGGGTTTAGCCCCCTCCCGGGGAAAGGGCCCCGGCATGGGGGACACCCCCCTGGTTGGGACAAGACGAACCATGACGGCGGATTTTAAAAGTCGTTCCCCCAAGGGGTTTCCCCAACTCTTCGAGGAACCAGCCTTCACCCCCACTGAGACAAACCCCCCTAAACCTACCCAGGGGATTTTGTCTGAAAGGGGAAATAAAAAACGGGAAAAATTCCGTACTCTGGCCTCCCAACTGTCATGGAACAGGCCGCTCGTGGGTGTACCTTCAAGAAAGGGCTTTCTAGCCGAGTTAAAGACGCTTTGGCCCTAGAGACCCCCCTTCTTCCCTCACGACTTGATCCGGTTAGCTACCCCCCATTTTATGTACGCTTCCTTGAAAAGGAGGGAAAAACTTTGGCAAAAGCGTCAAATCGACCCAAACCCCACCGGGGTTTTCCCCGCCCTTTGGGAACCCCTGTTTTCCCCCGGGCTCCTGCGCCACCCGTCGCCAACCTCCACCGGGAGCCCAGCAAATTAATCGGGGTTTGGGCTCCCTGAACAAAAAGTTTTGGGCCCCGCGTCGGCAAAGAACCTTGGCTTTAAAATTTTTAAACCCAAGCATTTTCAGAGGAATTGCCCCCAAACCCCAAGCCCCGCGGGGAACCCTTTCCCCACCTAGGGTCTGTGGGAAAGGCATTCCAAATGGGAACCCCTCCTCTCCAAAGCCCGTTTATGCCTTTTCAGGGCGTGTCAAGACGGGGATCACCCAGGGAAATTTTATACCCCAGTCCCCCTAGTGGGAACAGTATCGGCTTCCGGTTTATACATTCCCGGAGAAGCCGCTTTTCATCTCGTCCGTCACGGGGGGAGCTACTTAGCACACCATCCATTTTGGGCCCCAAAGCCACTGTCCCTCCCCGTGGGGGGGGCCGCAAAAGGAAGAAAACTCCTTCTACTTTTGGGCCCGCTTTCCCCGTTTGGGGGGATCTCCTCGGACCTTTCCCCGGCCCGCGGCCCACCTTCCTCCTATCCTGGAACCGGGCTACTGGAGAGGTTATTTTGTTTGGGGGCCCCCAAATGTTTGGGGGCGCTGTTTGGTGGGACCCCTCGCCCGGGGCTTTTTCCGCTCTCGCTCAACCCTCCAGGAGCCCCCTGGGCCCCCGGGCCTTTTCCGCCCCAATACCTGGGGTAAAAGCCATGTGTTTTCCCGAGGGGACAAGCCGAGAGTCCCGCCTTTCCCCTCGTTCCCCTACGAAAAGCCCAATCGACTTTTTGGGCCCGGGACCCCTCCCTTTCCCCCAGGGCCCAGCCCACCCCCGTCCCGGGTTCCCTGAGACCCAAGCCATGTCGAGTACATCCAGGGGAAAACCAGGGGAAAGGGTTTTTCCAAAACCCCGTCCCCCGGGTGCGAGGTTTTCCTTTTTTTTAAAAAGAAGGACGGTACCTTACGGCCCTGCAAGACAAATAAAACCCGGGGTTTTTAACAAGATCACCCGGGGAAAACCTTAACCCCCCTGCCCTTTTAAACACGGGAAAATGGGTTTTACCGCCTGCAGGCGCAAAAAACTTCTCTAAGTTGGAAACTGAGAGGGGCCTACAAAATTTGGGCCCCAATTCGCAAAGGGGGAAGAATTGGGGAAAAACGGCCTTAAAACCAGGGACGGCCCCTTTAGATACCTGGTTGGGTGCCCTTTGACTGGGGCCAAAGCCCCCCCCCGTCTTTCAGGAGCCCAGTGAAAACTTTTTCCCGGGGCCTCCTCCACAACAGGTGGGGTCTACTTTGATGACATCCTGGGGTTTTTCCCCCTGACCTTTGAGACCCACCGCAGCCCCTGGTTTGTCAGGTTTCTGAGATGTCTCCGGAAAAAACCCCCTGTACGCCAAGCTGGAAAAAGTGGCCTCTTTCCATCAACCACCCCTTTTTTTTTCTGGGGGACGTCATCTCCGACCCCAAAGGCCCCACGGGGGATCCAGCAAAACCCTTTTGCCCCTTTTCATTGGGCCCCGCCCCCCCCCGGGCTAAAGGGCCCAACCCCGCGATTCTTGGGGTTCTGCAACTACTATCGCCCCGTTCATCCCTTTACATTTTCTAATTTTGGTGGGCCCCCATAGAGCTCTTTCCCCAAGAAACAGGCCCCAAACCACGCCCGCTGGCCGGTCGAGGCCGAGGAGGGGATTTTTGGAAACCAAATCCGCCTTCTCTACGGGCCCCCCAAAAACCCGCAACTTTCCGGGTTCTACGAAAACCCCCACCTGGAGGAAAAATCCTCCCTGTTTGGGGCAAAAAAAACCCACGGGGAAGACTGTAACGTTGGGGGCTTCTTCTTCCCAAAACCCTCTCATCTGCCGAGAGGAATTTCAAGATTTTCGACCGGGGAAACTACAGCCATAAAATTGGCCCGGAGGGAAAAGGGCTTTAAACTGCTGGAGGTCCCCCTTTTTCCCATCCGTAAAAATTTTTTGTTACCCCAAAAAACCTCCAAAATCTGCAACGGCTCAGCGACTTAAAACCCCGCCAGCTAGGGGGTCGCTCATCTTTTCCCAAGGTTCCCATTTTTAGGGTCCAGCGGAGAAAATGTGAGAGCTGACGCCCCCCCTCCCGTGGCCCCGAAAGAGGTGGGGGGGGAAAACTTTTCCCCGAGCAAAAAAATCCCACCAGAGTGCCTCCTCTTTGGGAGCGCCAGGGAAACCCCCAGGGAAAGGGTTTCCCCCGGGAAGGACTTAGGGGCGACCGCCCCCCACAATTTTTAAAATGGGGACATTGCCCAATTGGGGGGCTGGCCATCCCGGGGCCCCCAAGGACCTTCCCCCTTTATATCCCCGGTTTTTATTGGGGCCTTTAGCGTTAAAGGGGCGTTAAGGACTTCGTTTTTGTTTTTGGAACCTCCTTTTTCCCGCAACAAGACGCCACGTCACAAGCCCCGGGGGCCAAATTCAGCCACTCCCCATTTCCCCAAATCCCAACCCTTTGGGCCCCATTTTTCCATGGACTTTGTAAAAAACCCCCCGTCGTCTTTGGAACACCATTATTTTTGGGGGATAAGGGCCGTTCTCCAAGATGGGGGGCCCTTTCGTCCCTTTCCCCCGGGTCTGCCATCTCCTCCCCCCTGGGGCCCCGGGTATTCTTCCCCAATGGTTCCCGGGTGCATGGGCTCCCTCAGCAAATTGTCCCCCAGACTGGGGTTTTAAAATTTTTCTCCCAAATTTTTTTGAGCCCTGTGCAATCAACTTCAGGTCCAAAACTCGACTTCCCCTCCGCCTTCACCCACAGACAAAAGGCCCGGGGGAGAGGGTCAACCAAAAACCTGGGATGTTAAACCTTTGCCACTTCGTCTCGGGACGTCAAGAAAGATTGGTCCCAAATTGCCCGCCCCGGGCGGGGTTTTTTGTAAAAAATCCCTTGAGTCCCCAGTCCGCAGGGCTCCCCCCTTTTACATCGTAATTGGGCCCGCATCCCCCCGCCCTCCTCTCCCCCCCGGCAACCTCCCCCTGAGGTTCCCCGGGGGCGGAAAGCACTGGGTTTAAGACATGAAGACCATCTGGGGCCCAGACCTGTCCCGTCCCTTCTCCGCGCTTCCCAACGCATGAGGACTCAAGCCCGATAAAAGAAGAATCCCTTTCCTTTGGTCTTCTCCCCATCCCCCCCAAATTTTGGCTCTCCCTCGGATACGTCCGCTAAAGATGCCTTCACAAAAAACTGGGCCCCCGTTTTTCCCGGGGCCCCTTTGAGGCATCAGCCGGCCCTCAAAACCCCGGGGTCCCTACAAACCCGGGTCCCTCCTACAAAGAGAAAACCCCAACTCGTTTTACGTCTCCTTTCTGAAACCCCTGGCCTTAATCGTTTTTTTTTCCCCCAAGACGTTCATCCTCCGTCTGTGGCTTATTCCCCAATGGGCTTTTGAGGTCAAAGAAATTTTTGGGCATGAGGAAAAACAAGGGGGAAAGCGTAAATTCCTGGTGGACCCGGAAAGGGGGTTTGGCCCCCAAAAAGATTCCGGGAGCCGGAGGGGGAACATCCTGAACCGTAGCCATTTTCCAGGATTTCTCCAATCCAGGGAAGGGAGGGGGGGCCCCCCAGGGGGGAGCCCAAGGGGGGGGGGGACTGTTTAATGGGCGCTCCTGCGACCAAATGCCTGGGGTCGCAGGGGCGCCCGTGGCCCCCCGCCCCAGCATGGGGGCCCCGTCCCGCCAGGGCGGGTTTTTGGGTCCCCCTCGTTTTTCCCCCCTTTCCCCGCCGGCGCTCCCCTTACCCAGCCCCCCGCTCCCCGCCACTGTCTTTGTTCCCGGCACGTGGCCGCCCCTAGGGGGGCGCGCTGCCCGGGTGTTTTTTAAATTTTAAAAGGGGGAAGGCGCCGGTAATTGGTCCCAATTTCCGGGCACGCTTTCCCAAATTTAAAAATCCGGCCTCTTCCTGCAGGCCCTCGGGCCCATTCCCTTTTTGTATATTCCCATGGTGAAAGGTTTTTCCAAGCGTTCCTGTCTTGCCTTACCCCTGTACCCCCATTTTCTTCTTTTCGTTTTTACCCCGTCCACCCCACCCAGAGCCGCCTGTCCCGACCTCCCAGCCTGTCCCCGATTCCGAGCCTGCCTGCCCCAACCTGCACCTTGCCTTGGGCCCCACCCAGGGGACCCCCCCAGTGGTAGTGGGCCTGGTGAACCCCCCCCCGCCCCCAGCAAGACCCTCCCGCCCTTTCGGCGGGCTCTTTGGGGAATACCGGGACCCCCCCTTTTGAATTTCCCCTCCCCCGGGGGGGCTTACTTTTCCTCCTGCGGTTTGGGCCAGTGGGTCCACCTTTCCCGACCGTAACAGTATGCACGCAAAATGACTGCCCCCCGCCCCTTAAAAATCGCTTTTTTCTATAAAATTCCCTGGGACTTAGGGGGGTAAAAAATGGCCAAAAAAATTTAAGCAGGGGAAAGTACCCTATAAAGTCATGGCAGCGACAGCTGGAAAAAAAAAAGCTGAGGGGGGTACGATCCTACCATAAACTTTTTAAAAAACCCGTAGAGGTTACGGAAACCACCAAAAGGGCGCAGCACAGGGAAGGGGACGTCACAGCAGGGGTCACCCGCAGGGGCCAAAAGCATCCGGTGTCATCTACCGGCCATGTGTTGACCACACACTAGGTCATACACTTTCTCCCAGATGACATCTGACAACCCCAGCCAAGAGTCGGTGGGTTTGTCACACACAACCCCTAGTTGGCATGGCCCGGGAGCAGGTGAGGGGCACTCACCTGTCCTCAACCCAAATCTGTCCCGTTCGCTTCCCACATCCAGAGAACTACTATGTGCTGTGGCCTCTGCGCCACTATACAGTGAGGACCAACTATTTGAGGACAGTGGGCAGCAAAGAGGTGGGGAAGACATCCGCTGCTTCTTGCAGAAGCGGGCAAATAGTGATGAGGAGAGTTGCAATGGGGGGTTATGTTAAGAGCGGTCAGGCTTTGTACAGCGACACCGTTGAGGAGGACGGCGGTGACAGGCAAACACTAATCGATGTAGCCGATCGCACATGGGAGTCGGGAGAAGCAGGCGAGGCTGGGACAAGTTATTCTGGTGCCCTAGTTAAACAAGGCTTAAAGTGCCTACAAAAGGAAAATTCAGTCCACTCCATGCCTCCTTGGACCCCCTTTTCTCCCTGGGATGAAGTGCCACCCTACGCGGTCGCCTACCCTCGACTACCCATTGTCCCGGCCCTGGAAGCATTCCTTTATCTCTACATTAAGTTTTAGGAGATGGGAGGAGAAGAAGGAGGCTTTGGACGACAGACAATCTTGGACAGTAGAGAGGTAATGTCTGGGCCGGAGATGTAAAGTTGGGTGTCATCAGCATACTGGTGGTTTTGAAAGCCATGTGATGCTATCAGCTGACCCAGACCAACAGTGTACAAGGGTTCATCATTATCATAGGTAGAAGAGAGCAGCAGCTTGCGTGTCAGGCAGTGGCGCAGCCTGTAAGTCGGTAGTGTGGCCGGGAGTCAGCAGGGTGGCAGCAGTGCGAGGTTGGGAGCCAAATGGCCACGATTTAGATCACCCGCTTTGCAGGTCCCAGAAAGTAGCGGCACAGGGGCTCACCAGGTCAAGTGGTGGACTCTGCACCATTCAAAGAACTGGCCAGGAAACTTGGCATTCACATCAGCCATTGTAACGACATGGATATTGGCTCCTCTGGACCACCGCAAGCAATGGTAGCGGCCACGACAAGCGTTGGTAGCGGCCACGCCAGGGAGCGGGGTCTAAGTAGGTCCCAGTTTTCACCAGAGGATGGACTTTCTGCGGCGGGAGTCCTACCAGGTCGCTACCCCTGGCATGACTAGCTTGAGGTGGCAGCCGAGGCGCAGCGCGGTACAGAATCGTAAGACGAAACTCGTAGTCAAAGGTCAGGCCAACAGGTCAGGGCAGGCGGTGGAGATTTTAGGTCAGGTAATGTAGCAGAAAGGTCGGGTACACAGGCAGACAGGAACTGATGAACAGGGGAAATTGATGAACAGGAATAAATATATTAACAGGGGAAATTATGAACAGGGGAAATTGATGAACAGGTAAGAGGGGGGGGCCCCCCCTTTTTCCACCTTTAACAGGGGGGGGCCCCCCCTTTTCCCCACCGTTAACAGGGGGGGGGCCCCCCCCTTTTTCCCCCATTACGGGGGAGGGCCTCCCCTTTTACAGCTTAACGGGGGGGCCCCCCCTTTTTTTTCCACCAAAACAAGGGGGGGGCCCCCCCTTTTTCCCCTTTACGGGGGAGGGCCCCCCCTTTTTTCCACCATTAAAGGGGGGGGCCCCTCCCTTTTTCATACAAAGCCAATTTGCAGATTTGTCTTTTGTTTTTTTTTTTTCTGTCCCTTCCATTTTGTACAAAATTTCCCATCAACAATGGAAAAGAATGCAAAATAAGCACAAAAAACAATTCCTTAGTTAAAGTCTCCTTAGTTCATTTTCCATATGCTGCTTTTGAACAAACTGTGTAAGCAGAAACGGATTAAAAACCACCACATTTATATTCATGAGTTTTTTTATTTCATGCGTCCCCCCTCAACGGCTTGGGTTTCAAGGCTTACCCTCACCCAAAAAAAATCCCATGCCACCCCACATCAATACTGCAAAACAGGGATATTGGCCCCCCTTTTTTTTCGCTGCCAAGTACTGCTACTGCCCTCCCCAAAAATTTTTCTCCTCACGTATGTGCGCTGAGCCCAGACCACATATAGATCTCTGGCGAGAACGAATGGGGCAGTGGCGGTTTTAGGACAGGTGAGGGCCCCTGCCCACTCCCGGGGGTGCCCAAATAAGGGTTGTGTCTGACATTCCCACCAACCCTTGGCTGGGGTTTTTCAGATGTAATCTGGGAGGAAAGGGTGACCCAGTCAACCAATCCAAAAACCTTGGGGTTTCTGAACAACCACGGCCGCTAGAGGACCGGCAGTTCTGGCCCACCCAGGCCCCCGCTGCAGCCCCCTTGCGTGCTGTGACCCGTGCCTACTCCAGGAATGTTTGTGCCCCTGCCCCCGATGTGAAAAAGGGATCCACCCTCTATGATTTCTGTTTGTTTTAAAAATTTCAGACTCTGTTTTAATGAAGATATCTGTAATGATAAATACGCCCCCTGTATTTTACCCAAATGAACCCGCAACAAGCTTTGGGGAACCCTTGTTATAAATTTCGCTCCAGGAAAAAATTTTCTTAAAAGTGCCCTTTAAAAAAAAGTGTTTTTTACTGAAAAAAAAGCAAAAAAAGGGGTTAATTAACCTTCGGATATGAATTTTAAAAGGCAAAATTTCTTATTTGGGGGGTGAAAAAAAATTTTTCCCTTTTCTGAATACAACTGCAGAAAAATACTTAGTTGACCCTTGATGTAAAAAGCGCAAAAAAAATGTCGCCAACAATTTCCAGCTTGTCATGTTTTAAAAAGGGGTCTATTTTTTTGGAAAAACAACAGAAAAACTTGTAATAACCTTTTTGAAA
>JAODAL010053140.1:0-25494 GCA_025379985.1 Phyllomedusa bahiana | reverse complement strand
ACTGTTAATAAAAAGATATTCCACTACAATGTCTACACTAAGTCTTGGTGAACTTTATCCAGTGTCTTCCTTTATAGATAGAGCTTGTCTGTGTTCGCCCGCGGGCCCCCCCCCCCCGCGCTCCCACCGCCGTGAATTTACAGTGGTAGATGCTGCTTTAAAATTCTCTAGCTAACTACATAAATTCTTCAAATCTCTAATCTAACTAAATTGGAAGGATCACAGCTAATAGTAGAGGTTTCTCTGTGCAGAAATAGACTAATTTCGCTGAGCTGTTTGGCCACAGGCAGAGCGCAGGTCCTATCCCTATGAGACGCTGAGAGACACTGAGGCTGAAACAGGAAACGCTGTTCTATGTAAAACGAGGTCATGTGATTTTTCCAGCCAATCGCAACCATACACATCCCAGTCATGACGTCGCACACACATCATCTCACCCTGCTCTATTCTGTAATCTGATTTGCTGGCCGCCAAAATTACAGTAAGCGCCGAAAAAGGCGCTATCTTAATAGATGATGCTCAGATTTTAACCTTAATTATCGCATGATCTGGAAAATTCGATCACCATAAAAACCTTGCCGATTTCAACTTTGTCGATAAAAATCGCTCAACACTACTCTTATGGATTTCTTCCTTTTTTCAAACTTTTCTCCTGCATTTTTCTTTTATGAATTACTCATAGTTTAGTTTGTAATTTCAGCTTCAGCCTTTGTTTAATGTTCCTGAGATGTCAGAGACGGAGAGTTACAATGACAAAACTGGGTGGAGGTGAATCGTGAAGAGGTTAAGACCTCCATCGCTGGCATGTTGAAAAACTGATGGATAATTGCAATTAGCTTTCAGAATTTTTAATTATAGAAGTGGTATAAATAATCACAAAGCGCAGCTCCACTAATGAGAGTCCTTGTGCATAAAAATGCAGGGAAGCATTTGTTAGAGGGTCTCTGAAAGATCTGCTGTTAATTAGGTGTCTCGCTGCCAGCAAGATTGTAAAAACAGAAGAAACATTTCTACATATAAATCAGCCAGAATCTGATAGAATCCCAATAACAATTATGGGACAGAGAGGCTCTAAGGCAAATTTGTTTGGTTGCACATAAATATTGTATAATGTGCTGTCGTTAAACACTACTCTCCCAAAATACTGAAACTTACATGTGCTCATCATTGCTCCTCTCCTCTTAGTCTACAGAATAAGGTCTAAAGTTTGTGTCCTAGAGCTGTTCTTCCATCTATTATTGAACACAGGAAGTTTTGGAGGCTACAAAGAGTTATCCAGGCATCTAAACTACCCTGGATACAACAGGTAAATCCTACATTTCAGGACATACCTCTGTACCCTTGGGCTCAATATGTTAAAACCATAAATCAGAAATATTCCCCAATGCATATTTCCAATGTATGCCACTGAATAGCTTATATCATAGGATAAGTCAGTTGTTGACTATAATGTTACCTTAAAGGGGTTTAATAGTTTCACCATTTGGCAGCCGTTTATACTGGTTGCTAAGCAGAGCTAATGAAATGGAGGGGCGTGTTTCTCCTCCCAGCAGGGAGTATCTTCTCTCTGCAGACAAGGTGTGCACATGAGAATTCATTCTGTGTGAGCGGAGGGGAGGGGAGAGGGAGAGGTTCTCAGCTGTCGGAGACTAAGGAATCATTGGAAGTGAAAAGCTAAGTGTAACTCCATAGTGTATATCTACATTTCTTGCTCTCTCTACCTACTTTGTAATTAGAATGGGCATTTAACATTCAGGACTCTGGGAAAGATGGGTGATTTTTTTTTTCTCTCTCTCACACACAGTGACATATTGTGCAGATTATTACACCTCTGACCTCTACAGATCTGCAGAACAAAACTATAAGCTTTATCTGTTTGTGTTTACATGGGACTGCACAAGATCTCTCTCTGCTGTAGGATCTTTGATCGCTGTCAGTGAACAGCACAAACCCCGCACGCATACATGGAAACTACCACTGATTGCTGTCAGTGAACAGCGCAAACCCCGCACGAATACGCCGACACTACTACTGACAGCTGTCAGTGAACAGCGCAAACCCCGCACGCATACGTCGAAACTACCACTGATTGCTGTCAGTGAACAGCGCAAACCCCACACGCATATGTCGAAACTACCACTGATTGTTGTCAGTGAACAGCGCAAACCCCGCACGCATACGTCGAAACTACCACTGATTGCTGTCAGTGAACAGCGCAAACCCCGCACGAATACGCCGACACTACTACTGATTTCTCTCTCGTGAATACGACCGGGGGACGAACAACATGTAAATTACCACAGCCACAAAACACGAACATAAGGAATCCTGTGAAAACAAGACAGCTTTGCTAATGACATCCAATTGCAAAGTTGCTTGTTTTCACTGTCCCTTATTCTGAAGACCATTTAATGTCATGACAAAACCCCTTTAAATCTATGCCTTTTGGTATCTGGTTTTGATGGCCCTTTGTGTAGACAAATGCAAACTTCTAAGGGCACGTGTATCAAGTGAGTCTAGGGTAATTGTTGTCTATGAGAAATATTTAACCCCTTAAGCTGAACGGCAGAAAAGTAGTTAATGACCAGCAAACTTTTTTAGTTTTTGCCTCCTTGCGTTTCAACAGTCGTAACTTTTTTTTTTTTTTTCAATGACGCAGTTGTATTAGGCCAAGTTTTATTCAGCATAAGTTAGATTTTGGGGGGGGGGAATAGTTTAAGTTATAAATTATTGCAGATTTTTTTTCATTTTCTTTCAAATTGTTTTTGTTTTTTAATTTTTTTTTTACACCATTCACATTTCACACTTAATAACTTGTTACATTAATTATACAGGTTATTATGGTCGTTAATAATACCTAATATGTGTAGGTTTTTTTTTATGTGTGTAATGTCTGCACAATTATTTTTTTATTAAATATTTATTTTATTTTATGATTTATTTTACTTATTTTTTTCTACACTTTTTATGTTTTGTTTTTTTACTTTTTTATGAAGGGATAACTGTTTTACATTTTTTTACACTAAGTAATGTATAAGCATATTCGTATATGCTAATACATTATAATCTGTGTCAGTTTGACACAGGCTGTAGTCGGCAGCACAAGGTCTGCCCTGATCGCTGGCTTCTTACACAGACAGCGCTGAAGCTACTCTAGGTCCTCAGGGCTGACTGTGCAGCCGTTCCCTGGGCTCTGTTGGGTCACCAGGAGTCCCGATCATCCGACAGAGCAGGGGAAAGCCCTTTGATTATGCTGTGGTCACAAACCACAGCAATCAAAGGGTTAAGCGCTGGGGAGTGGAGGTTTCCCATGCTCCCCGATGCTTGCACAGGCTGTGAAGTACAGCCGCAAACCCCAATGTCTGCTGCAACGTCAAAAGACATCACTGCAGACGAACGACCTGCACCGCCCGCCAACTTTTGGTGTCATTAAGGGGCTAATAGAAATCTGATGATCTATCCATATTCACCTCCATAGGACCGGGATTGGGAGAATGGGCTATACTTCATCCCACTTTGTCTTATTAAAAAGATGGTAGATATAACTATTGATGGTCCTCTGGTTTGTATATTAGAATACCATACATAGCAAATAACAGCATAATCCACTGGGCTATGCCAGGATTAGCTGCCATATTATAGTGATCAAATAGGTCTCTGTTTGATTGGACAATGGTTTGACTTAAGTTTGACTCTAACTGCAACCCTAACTCTAAGTCTATGTTTTGTTTTTTTGATTCTTTTTTTTTTTTACAAGTGTTTAGGGGTTAACTTAAAAGGGTTGTCTCACTACAAAGAATAGCTTTCAAAATGAAGACGTTTTCCAAATATATTGCTTTGTTCATCTTTTTTTGTTAAGGAGCTACAAGTGATTTTATCACCTTCTGAGGGCTTTCTAGTTTCCCAAGTGACTGACCTGTGTACATCTCCCCCCCTGCTGTTTGTTCTATCTGATAGCAGGGAGTGACATCATCAAACAGGTCAGCTGGCTTTGTGAAAGCTTGTGTGATATCTGATTTTTCAGACAAAAGACAGTAATTACTCTACTGTTTACATTAGCTCAGAAGCTTCTCAGGACCTCAGAGAAGGTAATTCATTTAATCTAGACTAATAAACAGAGAAGTCTGAATACAGGAGCTCGCATGCTAATTACAGACAGCTTGACCAGGAAGTGACAGAGCAAAGCAGCATTATTTCATTCATGCATCCTATGAAAGTTTGAGATGAGACAACCCCTTTAATGTTACGAGGTTGTCCTGGTGCAGCATAATTTCCAGTCCAATTTCATGTCTGATGTCATGTTTAATTACTATAACATAGAGGTAACTCCAATGTTATGGGAAGTGGTGTCAGACTGGAAGTGAGGCCACACCAGTAGCTCCACAGAGAGGTAAGTAAGGCCCTAAAAACCTGCAAAAACCCAAACCCTCCTAAAGGGGTTTTCTCGCTACAAAGATCATATCTCAGATTATGGGGACAGTAAAAATAATCACTTTTGTACTTGGTTTGCATTACCTAAGTCTCTTGGTACAGCATATATGAGCTTTTCTGTGCATCTATAGCTATTTCTGCTGCAGCTGGTCGTGACACATCCCCTTTTTCTGTGATTGGCTGTCTGATATATTCATTCAGCCTGTTGGGACACGCCCCTGGATGGGAAATGCCCCCTGTGCTGTGATTGGCTGCCTACACTCTGTGCTTACTTCCCTCTGAGCTGTGTAAATCAAAATTGAAACGGTCTTAGATGGCTGCTGGCTCTATACTCATCTCCCACGTCTAAGGTGAACGATCTGGGCAATTGCTGACTATCTAGCTTATAGATTCTCTCTCCCCTCATATAACACAGTATTAAACACTGCTCTTTGTTTAAATAACAGTCTTATACCCTGTGCTCCCCACATATAACAGCCTTATACAGTCTGTACTACCTCCTGCCTGATAACAGAGGGGGTAGGGAGGGAGGGCAGTGTGCATTCCTCATATGTGTTTCATCAGTTCAGACTCTATGTATAGCTGATTCCAGCAATGCAGGCTCTGTGCTCTGAACTTGTGCAGCCTGTGAGGCAAGTGACAGCTCTAAAGACATGAGAATCAGAACAGGAGGGCTGCAAAGCTGACAACCTCCCCCTTCCTCTGCTAATACAGAATGATGTTGTCACAGCTCTTCAGTGAGGGGAGACACGCCTCCTGGGAGGAGAGACACACCTACTGAGAGAAGAGACTTGCCCATGTATTTGAAACTGAAATTGATAGAGGGAGCTCAAGTGTGCAAAAGCTTCAAACGATAAAACCCCTTTAAGTATTGGCTAAATTTTTTTGCAATTTTTTGACAAAATTGATTTTGGGTCGACCCAAATCTAGATTTAGGTAAAATTTGACATCAACCTGAATGTGAAGCTCAGCAGTAAAAATAAATGATAATTAGTAAACCTAAGCAAGTCTAATAACTAAGACATGATAATGCTCCTCATCCGGGGAGTTCTCCTCCTGTGTTTAGATTCTCCTTTTCTTAATCCTGTCACAGCAGTTTATAGACATAATTATGTTTATTCAGAATTTGGCAAAAACTAATGAAGCGTTGGTAAACACCTCAGCATTTTATTTTCAAAGAATAATGAATATTTATGGATCTGTCACAAACCGTAACATTGTTGCCTGCATTCCTGACTGATATACAATCTACTGTACTGTATATAGACAATGTAGCATCGACAGTCACTGCTCACATAGTAGGTGAATAGATTACCAATTTAAAGGGTTTTCCTGAAACAATACGCCATAAATGACTGATTAGGGTCCGCTGCTTATAAGAATCAGGCAACACAGACCCCCTAATTAATTAATGAACAGATGTAGCAACGCTTAACTTGATAGATAATGCAAGGAAAGTTATCACAACGCTGTCAAGTTAAACTTTGCTACATCCATATATTCCCCAAAAACTCATTTAATAAAATTTTCTGAAAAATTATACTATGTTAAAAGGGAACTCCTAAAGGTTTACAAGACAGAGATTTTCTCACTACAGTGATTACCTTTCAACATGTAAGGACAGGTAATTGAAGACTTTTTCTAAATACATATATTGATATTTTAGTGATCAGGAGAGATTTTATCTGCCCTGAGTGCACACAGGTTTCTCTTTTTCATATCCACCTTCATGATCAGACAGAGAGCAGCAAGTGAGGTTACCATGGTCAGAAAGAGCAAAATCTTTACTGTATATATAACAAGATTAGATTGTTTAACTGTTTACCTTTGAACAGCCCTTGTTTTCTCTCCTCCGAGCTCTGTAGCTTTGTTTACTTACAGACAGGCCCGGACTGACCATAGGGCAAACCGGGCATTTGCCCGGCGGGCCGCTGGCGTCCGGGCCGCAGGGCCGGCTCGGATCGCCCGCCGAGGAGGACGGTGTTCCCCCCCGGCGGGCCCCGAGTGCCGGCACCGGTCTGTGGCGCGCTACAGGGGCCACAATGGTCGCATCAGCGACCGGACCCTTGTGGCAGGGGGCCGACAAGCCCCCCTCGCCACATGGCTGCACGGCCGGGTCACTGACCCAGCCATGCAGCCATCACGGCCGCCGCCTGCACCGCGCGGTGCAAGCAGCGGCCGAGGCTGAGCATCTGGGATCTACTGATCCCGTCTGCTTTGCTCCCAGGCGGCCGCGGGGCAGGCGCGCGATGCGATGACGTCATCGCGCGCCTGCTCCGCGGCCCCGCTCTCTGCAGTGAGCGGCCACCGGCTCCGGAATGAAGAGTGAAGAGGAGGGGACAGCCGGTGTCCTGGTGAGTATTACTACTTTTTTTTTTTTTTTTTTTTTACTTTTTACTGTCCCTGGCTGCCCATAATTGCCCTGCCCTGGCTACCTATATACAGCCCTGCCCTGGCTATATACAGACCTGCCCTGGCTACCTATATACAGCCCTGCCCTGGCTATATACAGACCTGCCCTGGCTACCTATATACAGACCTGCCCTGGCTATATACAGCCCTGCCCTGGCTACCTATATACAGCCCTGCCCTGGCTACCTATATACAGCCCTGCCCTGGCTATATACAGACCTGCCCTGGCTGGCTATATAAAGACCTGCCCTGGCTGGCTATATACAGACCTGCCCTGGCTGGCTATATACAGCCCTGCCCTGGCTACCTATATAAAGCCCTGCCCTGGCTACCTATATACAGCCCTGCCCTGGCTACCTATATAAAGCCCTGCCCTGGCTCTATGATGCCCTGCCCTGGCTATATGATGCCCTGCCCTGGCTGGCTATATGATACCCTGCCCTGGCTACCTATATAAAGCCCTGCCCTGGCTATATGATGCCCTGCCCTGGCTATATGATGCACTGCCCTGGCTACCTATACCCTGCCTGGCTATATGATGCCCTGCCCTGGCTATATGATGCACTGCCCTGGCTATATGATGCACTGCCCTGGCTACCTATACCCTGCCTGGCTATATGATGCCCTGCCCTGGCTGCCTATACCCTGCCCTGGCTGCCTATACCCTGTCCTGGCTGCCTATAATAGCACTGCCTACCTATACGCTGCCTTTAATAGCCCTGCCTACTTATACACTGTCCTGCCTGCCTATATACTGTCCCTGTCCTGTCCCTGTCTGCCTATAAGTGGCCCTGCCTGCCTGTATACTGGCCCTGCCTGCCTGCATACTGTCACTGCCTGCCACTTATCTGTCATTTTTTAATTTCTAATTTTTAGGGTCTAACATAGCTGTTTGGGGAATTGATAGGAAAGTGCTAGAAGAGAGAGGAGTCTAAGATGTATTTGTTGTAAATTCTACAGGGACGAGTAGTGACCACTAGAAGAGGACACTGCATGCTGTACCGGACAGAGAAAGAAATGGAAGAGAACAACAAGGGAAGACGCCATGGAGGTTTGTGCCAGAAGGAGAAGAAAACAACTCCCATCAGAGATGACGTCTCCGGTGAGTCCCTGCTGCCAAGGGTCATTTTACTTCTATGTTGAATCAGGGGTTTCTCTGCACCACTGTTTCTTTTTTACTTGTGTGTAGGGGGCTCTCACACGGAGCGGTTTTGGTGCATTTTTTGATGTGTTTTTTTTTTTTGTGCAGAAATGTTCAGCATTAACTGCTTTGCCTTTCTGCACAAAATGCACCAAAAACTCTCCGTGTGAAAGCAGCTTTATAGTGTAGTTTATTTTAGAAAGTGGCGAGGTGCGAGAACAAGGGAAATTTTTTAAGCGGATATTGTATGTGGGCTGCTGGGGGCTTAGTGCCAGGGCTGATTTTTATTCCCAGTCCGGCCCTGCTTACAGATTTAACCTCCTGCACTTATGTTTGTGTAGCGCTCAGCTGATTTAATCACTGCTATTGAACCACCCACAGCCTGACCAGGCAGAGTAAGTCTGAAGATGGCTTTGGCACTGTGAAACTGCATAGTGAGACAATGCCTTTAAAATAAAAAAAACATGACCTAGGGCTGGAGTCCAGTGGTATGTTTCTTTCCTCGTGCCCAGGACTATTGTCTCCATTGGACAATTCTGAGCAGATGCCAGGGCTCACTGTTTAAAGATGATATATGCTTGTCATGCCAAGGTTAGGAGTCACCGTGGGCATACACATACACCCGGAGTTGGCTCTGCCCATTCACTCAACCATTCTTTAGTACGATACATCAGGATATCTCATTGTGGCATCTACTGCCTAAGCAATGGTCCAAACAGGATGTAGCCAATATTTCCCATTCTGTGCATCCAACCAGGTTTTTTCCTGTTCTAAGTACATATAGGTTGACCTTGCTATGTAAAATTATTGCTGGTGACAATAGGTACTGTGCCCATGACATGTACAAACAGTTGGTCACCAATGAAGAGAGCCAATGGCTGACATGGTATTTAACAAACAAGTGTTGCATCCCGTTTATGGTTTACCAGGCGTATCTCCTTGCTTTTGGTGGTATTGCAGCTCAGTCTCATCCCAATAAGTGACCTACACTTAGGACCATGGCCATGATCTGCTCTCGATGGCCTATTCCAAAGATAGACCATCAACTTTGTAGCTGTGGAGTATCCCTTTAATGATAGATGACAGTTTTAGTGCTCCTATGGAAGCCTAGATGATGGCCAAATATTCCACATAAACAAAGCTATGTATGTATCTTGTCTATCACCTCCTGGTCTTTGGTGAAGGGGTTGTATATCATCGCTTCCTGGAAGGGTTTTCCACTTTGGAGAACTCCTTCTTGTTTTGACAATAGGTTGATCACAAAGTGTCCCCCACTAGGACCTCCAGCAAATAGCTGTAATTTGAGGGGAAATCTCTTAGAGTGAAATGTACAATTTCCCTGCAGGACAAATGAGGCATTATCCAAAGCTCTTTCAAATCAATGGCTTCTCCGTGTGATGCAGGACAGGACAGGTCCTTCAGAGCGAGAGGCGCTCTTTATAATCACTCTCCACTTTACCCAAAGAATGAGGACTCATAACATTTGCTAATTACAGTATATGGATGTGGGTTTGTAAGACTGAAGAACCCCTTTAAATGGGTATTCCCATCTCACACATGGTATATCCAAGAATTTATGTCTGATAAGCACCAGACCCACCTCTAGGATCCCCACCCCCCCATCAAAAGAGCAGGGTCTCCAGAGAACCCGTCCTGTTTAAAGCCACAGCCACTATGAGTTACAAGGTAGCATGCATGTGCAGCTCTTTCCCCTGACTCCTATAGGAATTCCAAGCTTGGTTGTATTAGGAACTCCCATAGAAATGAATGGAGAAAACTACACATCGCCACCTGTCTACTCATAATAATAATAATAATAATCTTTATTTATATAGCGTCAACATATTCCGCAGCACTTTGCAATATAGAGGGTATAAGCACAGACAAACCAGACATTACATTATAAAAAGTTACTTACAAATGAGACACACTGTGTGAGGGCCCTGCTCGCAAGAGCTTACAATCTATTAGGGTGTATGGGTGAATTAAAGAGTGAGAAGTGCTTGGTTTACAATGGTCCGGCCATGTTACATAAATATGGGGTAGTATACATAAAATGTGGATGAACCTGCCATCCCAACCATACATCTATATACAGATAAGTGCCTGTGGGTGCCAAAGTGCAGGAAGTGACGAATCTGACAGAATTTGGGGGGTTGACAATTAGGGATCTTGATAGGCTTGTCTAAGAAGATGAGTTTTCAGAGCGCACTTAGAACTGTGAGGGTTGTGAGTGTGCCTGATCGTATGGGGTAACATGTTCCAGAGAACTGGTGCAATACGTGCAAAATCTTGGAGACGGCATGGGAGGTTCGGATGAGTGAGGTGTGTAGTCTTGGATCAGTAGCAGAGCGGAGAGCCCGGGTAGGGTGGTAGACAGAGATGAGGGAGGAGATGTAGGGAGGAGCAGCGCTGTGGAGAGAGCGGGTAGGGTGGTAGACAGAGATGAGGGAGGAGATGTAGGGGGTGCAGCGCTGTGGAGAGACCGGGTAGGGTGGTAGACAGAGATGAGGGAGGAGATGTAGGGGTGCAGCGCTGTGGAGAGAGCGGGTAGGGTGGTAGACAGAGATGAGGGAGGAGATGTAGGGGGTGCAGCACTGTGGAGAGAGCGGGTAGGGTGGTAGATAGAGATGAGGGAGGAGATGTAGGGGGATACAGCGCTGGGGAGAGCTTTATGTGTGAGAGTGATTAGTTTCTGTTGTGTTCTGTACTGAATGGGCAACCAGTGCAGTGACTGACACAGGGTAGAGGCATCAGTATAGCGGCTGGAGAGAAAGATGAGCATGGCTGCTGCATTCAGGACAGATTGGAGAGGGGAAAGTTTACAAAGAGGGAGACCAACAAGTAGGGAGTTATAGTAGTCAAGACGAGAAAGAATAAGAGCAACAATGAGAGTTTGAGTTGTTTCCACAGTGAGAAAAGGACGGATTCTGGAGATGTTCTTGAGGTGCAGGTGACGGGAGCGGGCCAGGGATTGTATATAGGGGGTTAATGACAGATCAGAATCTAGTATAACCCCCAGACACTGGTTCTGCCGCCTAGGAGTTATGATGGTGCCACACACTGAGACAGAAATAGCAGGGTTGGGTCGGATAGTAGACGGTGAGATGACTAGAAGTTCAGTTTTAGTGAGGTTTAGTTTAAGAGTGAGGACATGATGTCAGAGACAGCGGACAGACAGTCAATGGTGTTCTGTAGCAGGGCGGGAGTGGATGCAACACAAAACAGGACATAGGTTTGAGGAACTGCCATTCTGGAGATATATGCCTGACACAGCGCCTGCACCTATCCTAATGTCTGAGATAGAAATACGCCTTTACTTTGTGTATTGACAATCTTCTGACCATTAACTAACATCCATTGCAGTTGCCCTAAAGCACATACCTCCTGCTCCATCTATACCTGATGATTAAGGGCACATTTACAGCATATACATTATTGCACATGAAAATTAGAGTCAATGATAAGGATATATATCAATGTGCTTTAGCAAACTTCCCATACATGTGCCTACAGCATACTTACACCCCTGTAATTTTACTCAGAAAGCTACTGATTGGCAATGATAATATCCACCATCTGCAATGCATGACTTGGAATATATTTCCAAACACCTAATAATTATGGATGAGATCCTCAGGTCACGCACTTAACTTCAAACATCTCATTGCCTTTAATTACTGTAATGCATTCCTTTAATTGATTAAGATTTGCATAAAATTACAGGTGAGAAGCCAATTGATGTCATGTATTTAAGCCTCGAGAATCGCATTTCACAGTTTCATTGAAAAAAAAAAAATGAACCCACGTAACTAAGGTTTAGAAAGCTCGTTTGGACCAATTGATGGTTTTAGGAATTGAACTTTTCGTGCTAGATGACGGCAATGATTGGAGATTTTTGGGACCTTTTCAAAGTATTCTTCTATGCATTGTTAAAGAAAATACCTACACCTGGACTGGAAATCGAAGAGCTAATTTAGACTAGTGTGCTATGTTATTTAGCTGTCTTTTTTCCCATTCAGATTAAAGACTGACTCAGACCAATTTTTTTTT
Source organism: Phyllomedusa bahiana (assembly GCA_025379985.1). Lineage (NCBI taxonomy): Eukaryota > Metazoa > Chordata > Amphibia > Anura > Hylidae > Phyllomedusa > Phyllomedusa bahiana. The sequence goes on along the minus strand of JAODAL010053140.1, from coordinate 13,457 downwards.
TTTTGTGTTAAAAAAGTTTCTACTTTAACTTCTTACTGACCTCTTGTTGACTATAAACATCCTGGTGGTGGCTGGAAACCTCTGCATGGACTTTCTGGAACATCCCTTGGAACGTCCTTGCAGAGATCACAGCTGTACACTATTTGTACAGCTGCGAAAGTGGAGAACCGGCTATCAGCAATAACTGGCTCTCTACTGAGAAGACAGGGACAGCCTATTACCACCCCTTACTTAAAAGGGTTCTCTCACTACAAGGATTGCTGCTTTTTATGTTAAAGATCTTGCAAAAACAAGTCAGTTTGCAATATATGTCCATTAACCGTATCCTACATATTCCTAGATATCCCCTCTTTTAATGGGCTGCATCAGCTCCTCAGGTCGCTATAGCTACAGACCTGTTCAATTCTCTCATGATAGGCCAGCACTGGTTGCTATAGCTACAGACCTGTTTGATCTCTCCTGATAGGCTGCCATCGCTGGTCGCTATAGCTACGGACCTGTTTGATCTCTCCTGATAGGCTGCCAGCACTGGTCGCTATAGCTACAGACCTGTTTGATCGCTCCTGATAGTCTGCCAGCACTGGTTGCTATAGATACAGACCTGTTTGATCTCTCCTGATAGGCTGCCATCGCTGGTCGCTATAGCTACGGACCTGGCTTCTACTGCAGCCTAGTGAAAGCCAGTAAACATGCCCCTGAATTCAAAGTGAAACCAAGAAAACAGGACTGAGGTAAGATGATTCAATGTAATGAGACAACCCCTTTAAAGAACACTTTATATACCGTGCTCGATGAGTGCGGCAAATACAGACTAGCAGGAAGCCAAGAGGCTTCCTGCTACCCCATGCTGGCGGTCATGTGCCCTCTTGGGCTCAGTACTGATAGATGCTGCTAAGTCTTAACAAATGAGATTAGCACAGTAAGTATAGGGGGTTATGTCCTTCTGTATTTTCTCTGTAACAGAGGCGTATATACAAACCCTAGTAACAGGGGAAATCAGAAAAAAAAGTGATGTAAAAATGCGCCCCAGAGATCTATTTCTGACCTTATGGAAGGCACAGTGCCAAATACTGTTTGGAGGAAAGTGAACATTGAACATCACCCTGGACCCACCATCCCCACCATGAAGCATGGCGAGGCAGCATCATGATGGGGGTGGCTTTGCTTCAGTAGGGACTGGGAAACTGGTCAGAGTTGATGGGAAGATGGATGGAGGTAAATACAGGGCAATCCTGGAGGGAAACCTGTTAGAGGCTGCAATAGACTTGCGACTGGGGCGTAGGTTCACCCTCCATCAGGGCAATGACTCTAAACACACAGCCAAAGCTACAATGGAAGGGTTTACATCACAGCATATTCATGGGTTACAATGGCCCAGTCCCAGTCCAGAGTGAAATCCCATTGAAAATCTATGACAGGACTTGAAAACTGCTGCTCACAATCGTCCACCAACCAATCTGACTGAGCTAGAGCTATCCTGCAAAGAAGAATGGGCAAAAATTAATTTCAGCTTCTAGATGTGCAAAGCTGTAGAGATATTCCTCAACAGATCGCAGCTAATGGTGGTTCTACACAGTATTGGCAGACTTTTCAGTTTTCTAGCTTGCAAAAATTTGGAAAAGCATGTATTATTTTCTTTACACTTCACAAATGCTCGCTACTTTGTGTTACTCCATCACGTAAAATATCAATGAAATACATTTAACTTGGATGTGGCTGTAATGTAAAAAAAAATGAGGAACAGTTCATGTGGAAGAAAGACAATTGCAACTTACTGTAGGTAACTCTAATGGGGCATTGAGCTGAAAGTGACATTAAAGGGGTTGTCTCACTATATTGATTCATCTCACCTCAGTCCTGTTTTCTTTGTTACATTTTGAATCCAGGAGCGTGTTTACTGGCTTCTACTAGGCTGCAGTAGAAGCCAGGTCTGTAGCCATAGCAACCAGTGCTGGCAGCCTATCAGGGGAGATTGATCAGGTCTGTAGCTATAGCAACCAGTGCTGACAGCCTATCAGGAGAGATCAAACAGGTCTGTAGCTATAGCAACCAGTGCTGGCAGCCTATCAGGAGAGACTGAACAGGTCTGTAGCTATAGCAGCCAGTGCTGGCAGCCTATCAGGAGAGATCACACAGATCTGTAGCTATAGTGACCAGCGCTGGCAGCCTATCAGGAGAGATCAAACAGGTCTGTAGCTATAGTGACCTGAGGAGCTGATACAGCCCATACAAGAGGGGATATCTAGGAATAGGTAGGACACTGTTAATGGATATATACTGCAAAATGACTTGTTGTTGTAAGATCTTTAACATAAAAAGCAGTAATCCGTGTAGCGAGACAACCCCTTTAAGGGGAAGTAGTGCTGGATTGGCAGCACAGCGCCACCAGAAGCTTCATGGAATGGTAAGTTCAAACATTCAAAACTAGAAAAAAAAACACTACTGTAATTAAAGGGGTTGTCTCACTACAAAGATTGCTTTTTATGTAAAAGATCTTGCAAAATCAAATCACTTTGCAATATGTGTCCATTAACAGTATCCTACCTATTCTGAGATATCCCCTCTTGTATGGGCTGCATCAGCTCCTCAGGTCCCTATAGCTACAGACCTGTTTGATCTCTCATGATAGGCTGCCAGCACTGGTTGCTATAACTACAGACCTGTTCAATGTCTCCTGATAGGCTGCCAGCGCTGGTCACTATAGCTACAGACCTGTTTGATCTATCCTGATAGGCTGCCAGCGCTGGTTGCTATAGCTACAGACCTGTTCCATCTCTCATGATAGGCTGTCAGCACTGGTTGCTAAAGCTACAGAACTGGCTTCTATTGCAGCCTGGTAGAAGCCAGTAAACACGCCCCTGAATTCAAAGTGAAAACAAGAAAACAGGACTGAGGTGATGAATCAATGTAGTGAGACAACCCCTCTATAAGAGTTACAGTTACAGTTGATTTTTTGGCAAATATAACCAAAAATTGATTTAGATCAGCCTAAATGGAAACGCTTAGATTTGGGTTTAATTTGACTTTGACTGAATCCAAAGCCTAACACTACTTTTAAGAATTCTCACAAAAGTTTATTTTCTGCAAGAACTGAATCGTATTGACAGACCCCGGCATCGCACTTCTGAAGAACACTAGTCATGGCCGCTTTGTTTTGAGTCACAGTTTTTTCTAATCGATAGTTTGATGAAATCTTCGTGGCATTCTAGCAGCAGAGAATCATTCCCTTCCAGGCTCTTTGAGACTTACTTTGCAAGTAGATATGAATAAAATTAAAGAAAATGGAATCTGCACCACTGGAAATAGAAATGCAAATGAGTTTTAATATTTTAGCAAACGCATTAGTTTGTGGTTACCTCTCATGACACTGCTCAGATAAAATAGCTTGGCAATTTCTAATTACTGGGGAAAATATTAAAAAATAGCATTACACACCCAAAACAAGAACAATACTAAGGTTAATTAAACTATTTATTACTGAGGGGGAAATAAATAATCATATTCTTCAGAACTGAAAATGGCGCGGCGTTAAATACTCCCAGCTGGACGCTAAAATCACCAATGTCCTGTCATTAGTGGAAACTGTGACAATTTTATTAAGTCGCTTACAAAGTAATCGAAATGTGCATACATTACCCGCTTCATGATCGCATAAGTAAGAAAAGCAACAAACTTTGAAAAAGTAGGAAAACTTTTGCTACTGATATTTTTTTGCCCCAATGCAACCGAATAAAAATTCTGCGGATTTTGCTAATAGTCTTGATAAAAAATAGTCCATTATTTTGTGTATACAGCTCCAGGGTAGATCAATGTGTTTAGGGCAAAACGTGTGTAGTGCAATTCAGTGTCTTTGGCTACTCCACTCCAGTCTATAGTTTATAGAGGGCAGGAAAGGAGACAGAAAGAAGGTAGTAAGAGATCACTGCAGGGTCAGAATACACAGGGATAGTTTGTAGTCTGCTACCATAGAGAGGCGGGGGTCTGCATAGAGGCTGCAGACATAAAAATGTAGGAATGATAAAACAAAATGACTTGCAGAGTTTCTTCTGTTCTATTTAGATAGATAGACAGATAGATAGATGGATAGATAGATAGATAGATAGATAGATAGATAGATAGATAGATAGATAGATAGATATGGATATGGATAAATAGATAGATAGATAGATAGATAGATAGATATAAGGATAGATAGATATGGATATATATGTATATATAGAGATAGATATGTAGATAGATAGATAGACAGACAGACAGACAGACAGATAGATAGATAAATAGATAGATATGGATATATATATAGATATATGGATGGATGGATAGATAGATAGATAGATAGATAGATAGATAGAAAGAAAGAAAGAAAGAACGAACGAAAGAAAGACAGAAAGAAAGAGATGAAATAGATGCTATGGATAAGTTTATATACTTAAAACTCTCAATGTTGTTTTGTGATGCTGTTTTTTTTTTTTTTGCCCTAGGTAGATAAAAACATAAATTGGTATGCAATGGATTAATAATATGAAAGATATATTTGTAATGGATGGAACCACAAGAGGTCTCTATATCTTAGTGGGGTCTCCAAATTATCCAAATTATACTCCCTTTAGCTCAGGAATGTGCGAATCTTGGGTGTAGTCCCGGAAGGATTCTCCATCTTGGATTACACAGCAGTTATCTCTATAAGAATAATATGTAGCAGCCATTTTAGAAACACATCAGAAAAAGTTATACAGGCAACTTTTATGTGCCGTGTGCAAAGGCATCCGTGGTGTTATACTAGCTAATACATTAAAATGGAGACACAAAGGATCACACGGACAACACTTTTATTCCCATCCACAACATGCTGTATAATGGAAAGAAAAGAAAGAAGGAAGGAATTAAGGAGGAAAAGGAAGGAAGAAAGGAATAAAAGATGGAAGAGAGGAAGGAAGGAAGGAAGGAAGGAAGGAAGGAAGGAAGGAAGGAAGTAAAGAAAATAAAAAAAATTATATAATAGATTGATAATTTTAGTATTTAAGGACCGCTAAATTTTTTTAGATAGATAGATATGGATATGTATAGATATGGATAGATAGATATAAAGACAGACAGACAGACAGACAGACAGACAGACAGACAGATAGATAGATAGATAGATAGATAGATAGATAGATAGATAGATAGATAGATAGATAGGAAAATAAAAGACTTTAATAACTGTATCTGGTCCCCACAGTACATGAATTCTGCTTTATGTATGATATGTACATAAGGAGCCGAATGCATTTAAAATAGAATATTGGAGCCAAAAGTGAGTGCGAATGATGAATTCCCCAGATGGCAGAGAAACCATTCTGCTAGATAATTCTAAGAAGAGAAATGTCACAAAAATGAACAGTGAAATTCTTCCCACATCCTTTATGAAATGTCTTTTTCCAATGACTATGCATCAGGTCTATGAGTATCAAACTAACTGGAAGTCACTTTAGCCACCATAGGTAACACTGAGGATGCAGAGCAGTAACGGTAACCTTAAGGTGGTAGGCGCCTCTAATATCTTTGAGGAAATTCAGCCCAATATCAGTGGTGGAATCTGATGCAGACTTGCTTATTCCTGTACATAGTTAAAGGGCTATTCCAGATAATCATTAAGGGTCTCATGTATGAAAACTGTCTTGGTGTAAGACTGTAGCAACCAATCAGAGCTTTCATTTCATATAGTGCTCTGAAAAAAATGAAAGCTGAGCTGTGACTGGTTGCGATGGGCAGCAAAGAAAGTCTTACACCTAGACGGTATTCATATAGGAGACCCTAAATTGGGATATGCCATCCAAGTCTGATAGCTGCAGGGTTTCAAATCTAGGACTTACTCCTATCTCAAAAACAGACCTCCAAAAGTGTCAGCTCAGAATGGACAGCTGGTTGAGCTTGTGCACGTCTTTCCATTCTGTTCTATGGGAAGAGGACAGCTGCAAACACTGCTCTCCTGTACTCAAAACTGCCATAGAATATCATGAAAAGTTGTGCACAAGGCCAACTGGCTCTCCGTTCTGTTCTATGGGAGGAGCACAGCTGAAAACACTGTTCTCCTGTACTGAAAACTGCCATAGAATATAATGGAAAGTTGTGCACAAGCCCAACTGGCTCTCCATTCTCTTCTGTGGGAGGAGTACAGCTGAAAACACTGCTCTCCTGTACTGAAAACTGCCATAGAATATAATGGAATGTTGTGCACAAGCCCAACTGACTCTCCATTCTGTTCTATGGGAGGAGTACAAGTGAAAACACTCTCCTGTACTCGGAACTGCCATAGAATATCATGGAAAGTTGTGCACAAGGCCAACTGGCTCTCCATTGTGAGCCGACACTTTCAGGGCTCGTTTCCGAGATAGGCGCATGTTCTAGTGGTGAGACCTGCAACTATCAGACTTTGATGGCATTTCCCAGGATATGCCATCAAAGTCTATAATGGTAACACCCCTTTAAGGGTGGGGGGAGCTAGAAAATAAAACAAGAAACAACAAGGATATATGAAAAATGGTGAAAAAATTGGTAGAATAACTAAGCGCAAGAAAGTGTTATAGCCTATAAACCTGCACCTATCAGACTTTAACCTATCCTATCAATATGCCATCAAAGTCTATGGTGATAACACCATTTAAACCAGCAATACGTTCTGATTGTTTCGGCACCTAGCTTTCTAGTGAGGACATAGATTGTCAATTGGGCGGTCACCACTGAAGACATTGCTCAGGTTCACACCCTGTTGAGAACTAAGCAGTAGTGACCACCCTGTTGACAGTCTATGGATTGACAATGATGCCCTTGCCCCTATTCCATTCTCAAAATGGTGAACTTGACCGCTCTCCTTATTGATAATTGGTCAATAGCACTAATTACTGTGGAAGAGGGGAGAAGTCTGAGAAAAAAAAATGTCCACATCAGTAAAGCAGCAGGATGGGATCATGGGACTCTTGATTAGTGTTGATCGAACTGTTCTAGAAAAGTTAAGTTCTAGTAGAAATTTTTAAAACTCGAACCGAATCGAACATTTTACTGTTTGTTTGAGTAAAGTTCTAGCTCTAGTTCGACACGCCCTTTTCAGTTTCAATTTATACGGCTTTCTACACTTTTAGCAGCCATCCAATCACCTTTCTGCTCTTTTGGCGGCCATCCAATCACCTTTCTGCACTTTTGACCGCCATCCAATCACCTTTCTGCAGTTTTGGCAGCCGTCCTATCACCTTTCTGCACTTTTGACCGCCATCCAATCACCTTTCTGCAGTTTTGGCGGCCATCCAATCAGTGCAGAGCACAGAGACGTGTCAAAAACGTCATCGCTGAGGTTTAAGGCTCTCATTGGCTGCTAAAATCACATGACCATGTTATATATATTTCACTGTATTGCCTTGTGAACGCCATTTTCAGCTCACTCTCTGCTCTTAGTTAGTTAGATAGCATTTTCCTCTCCATAGACAGCAATAGTTAGGGAGTTTGTTATTGCTGGCTGCATCTTTCCCACACCCAGAAGCTGTTATTTGGTGACATTTGCAGACTCACATAACGTCGAACTCTCATATACATGGATATATTATACACATTGCTTATATTTGCTAAATCATACTCAGTGCCCAAAAGTTCAGTTTTTGCAGTTTTGAGGGTTCAGTAATTGTATAACGCACCGTCTCCAAATATCCTATGTGTCAAAGGGGCTTTTGGGCCCCCTCAGGATGCAGGGCCCCGTAGCAGCTGCACCTCCTATAGATACGCCCCTGCCTGCAAGCTGTCCTCATCTTTTCAGTTAGCCATTGATAGGAATGAAGTATTTTACCCTCTCAATTTGTTTTGTGACTCTTAGAGCCAAATTGTCTTTACTAAGTTGTTGCACGTATCCAGTTTACTGTTATGGATGGTAATTCCAGCTTCTCCTCACCTGTATAGGTATAAAAATTAACCAGAACATCTTCTTCCATAGACTTTAAAGGGGTTCGAGTTCGAATAGAAACTCGAACCGAACACATTAAAGTCCGAGGTTCTAATCGAACTAGAACTTTTTACTGCTCGCTCATTTCTAGTCAATGGCACTAATTACTGGGGAAGAGGGGGCAGGATGTGATCATAGGACTCTTGATATATTAAGTTTTTCTTTAAGATGCGAAAGGTGCTGGCTCGTAGATGGAGGTGCTAGATAGGGGACCCCATTTAAGATCTGTTTATTCCACTGTAGCTTATATTGCCATGAAAGACAATTTGTAATAAAGCAAAAGATTCTTCACCGGGTCTTACGTTTTCATTCTGCCTCAGAAATTCTGAACTTTATTTAAGTGATTGCAGTTTTTATTTATTGCAGTTGTCTTTCCTAAATCCCGGTGAAACGCTAAAAAACTGCTCTATATGAATCCCTAAAGGGGAAATTTTGTTCATCTGTCTATCACCTGCAGTACAGTTCAGTTTTTTTCCCCCAGATTTATTGAGCTGTACATCATTAATAGCTCCAATATACGGTGCACTTTGTATCATCCATTGAGCAGTCAATGTCAGAGCTGGAGATTCTCGGATCATTATAAGAATATACTTTGGTCTCCTATTAGGAGGAAATACCTGGGGAATCCAGGAACTTTAGATATAATGAAAAATTGTTGCAAAGGGGGATCTATGGCAGCTAATAATTTATTTGAACATCTCTAACAGCATGACATTATTGTAGGAGCGATATGAGAAAAGCTGGCGAAGAATAGGAACTAGATGAAATCTCGCATAATGTGGATGGGCAGCTGAGGCGACTGAGCAACTAGGTCACAAACTTTTCTGGCAGGCTTCATATATAAAGTTATAAATGAAGTCAATGGTATACTAAAAGCTTTTACTCTTTTATGGCTGCTAATATGTCTTTTCATGGAGGCCATTAACACGGTGTGTTTATGACGACCATTAAAAGAGTTGTCTAGCAAGCCCCAACTAAAAGATGTGATTCTTGTTGCATGTCCCTGTGATGTTTTCTGTACTAATTTCTGATTTACTATGTGATGTATGTGTCCTCCCTTCTCTGCCGCTAAGTAGCAGCATTTCCTGTTTTAAAGTGGTTTATTTTGTCCTTTAAAACTACAAGCCCCAGGATCCTTTGCTGTGATTTGTTCATTTTCCTCTCGTATGCCTTAACAGGCATAAACAAATGGGTGTAGCTTCAAATATTGCCCTGAAAAAAGTTTTTGATCATCCAACCCCCTTTACTGGATATAGAACTGTGTGTCAAGAGAAAGATAAAGCAATAGGGGTAATAGGGGTTGTAGGGGTAATAGTAGAACTGATTCTTGAGACCCATTTGTGGAATTGATTCTTAAGGCCCATCAGTGGAGTTGATTCTTGGGGCTCACCAGTAGATTCTTAGGGACCACCAGTAGAGTTGATTCTTAAGGCCCACCGGTGGAGCATATTCTTGCGCCCGCCAGTAGAGCTGATTCTTGGGGCACCCCAGTAGAGTTGATTCTTGGGGCCCATCAGTGGAGTTTATTCTTGGGCCCCACCAGTGGAGTTGATTCCTGGGGCCCACCAGTGGAGTTGATTCTTGGGTCCCACCAGTTGAGTTGATTATTGGGTCCCACCTGTGGAGTTGATTCTTGGGCCCACCAGTGGAGTTGATTCTTGGGATCAACCAGTGGAGATTATTCTTGGTGCCCACCAGTGAAACTGATTCTTGAGGCCCACCAATGGATTTGATTCTTGCAGCCCACCAGTGAAGTTTATTCTTGGGCCCCACCAGTGGAGTTGATTCTTGCAGGCCACCAGTGGAGTTGATTTTTGGGTCCCACCAGTTGAGTTGATTATTGGGTCTCACCAGTGGAGTTGATGCATGGGCCCACCAGTGGAGTTGATTCTTGGGATCAACCAGTGGAGATTATTCTTGGTGCCCACCAGTGAAACTGATTCTTGGGGCACCACCAGTGGAGCTGATTCTTGAGGCCCACTAATGGAGTTGATTCTTGCAGCCCACCAGTGAAGTTTATTCTTGGGGCCCATCAGTGGAGTTGATTTTTGGGAGCCACTGGTAGAGGTGATTTTTGCGGCTCCCCAGTGGAGTTGATTCTTGGGGATTATTGTACATATCCTTTGCACTCTACCTCTCTCTTTCTGCCTTTTTCCCTGAAAAGCAACCCCCAAGCTGGCATACACAGTGCCCAGGGGCCCAAAAGTGTTTTTTCCTCAGTTTCCCTGTAGGTCAGCCCGAGCCTGCATCTGATGTAAAATTTACGAAAGCCTACAGAAAATGTAATAAATATAAATTACAAGAGAGCCGAGCACTGTCTGACGGATGTATGAATAGTCATATGCCAAAACTTGACACAGTCTGCACTAGGCTCAAAACTTTTCAATGTGCCAAAGTTTGGCACAAACTATGCAATACAAATCGATGAAACAAAGTTTGGTGCATAACACTCTTTCATATATACTGTCGTATTCTACACTCCTCTGTATTGATCTAGAACGGTCATGTTGGCACCAAGTTTCATACATATCGCCCATAGTTTTCACTGGAAAACCCCTTGATGGGGACTCTGCAGAATCTAGCAACTATTCTTTTAGTATCTGTCTTGTTGATCTGTGCATGGACTGTGCTTATTGAGCACCATTTTCAGTAGAGGCAATGGCAGTGCCCATGTGATCACTTGAACAACTGGTGACACTATTGCTTAGTCTAATGAGTTTGAACGTTTCTTCCATATTGATTGCTTACCAATAGATCAAATCAAGAATGTAGGCTTAAAGGGGTGTCTCGCTCCATTGACTCATCTTACCTCAGTCCTGTTTTCTTGGTTTCATTTTGAATTCAGCGGCGTGTTTACTGGCTTTCACTAGGCAGTATAAACCAGGTCTGTAGCTATAGCAACCAGTGCTGGCAGACTATCATGAGAGATCAAACAGGTCTGTAGCTATTGTGACCAGTACTGGCAGCCTATCATAAGAGATTGAACAGATCTGTAGCTATAGCAACCAGTACTGGCAGCCTATCATGAGAGATTGAACAAGTCTGTAGCTATAACAACCAGTGCTGGCAGCCTATCATGAGAGATTGAACAGGTCTGTAGCTATAGCAACCAGTGCTGGCAGCCCATCATGAGAGATGGAACAGATCTGTAGCTATAGCGACCTGAGGAGCTGAAGAAGCCCATAAAAAAGGGGATATCTAGGAATAGGTAGGACACTGCTAATGGACATATATTGCAAAATGACTTGTTTTTGCAAGATCTTTAACATAAAAAGCAGCAATCCTTGTTTTGAGACAACCCCTTTAAAGTCTTAAAGTCTCCATACACAAACATTTACATCAGCATAAGTCATACCGAAGAACTTTGTAAATGGAAACCAACCACTGTGCCACCACTATACGGCAGGCTAAACAAGGTCATAGGGCTATCAAGAGCTCCTCTTCCTCATGTATCCATTCTACACTAAAAGACTTCTAGAGAACTACATGCTTCCGAAATGTAGCTTGAGTACTTTGAAGTATTTGTTGTGTTTCACCCTAATTAAAACTATGGGGCACACATACAAAACGGGCTGCGTCAGTTTTCTGGTGTGATGTCCAACAAAAAAACTGTGGTTGGCCATGTCCGACATGTATAAAAGATTCTGTGCCAAAAACGGGCACATGTCTGATATTCTCGACACTTTTGTCTGCTCCATTTCTTATGGGGCATGCTGTGCCAAATTCATAACATTAGACACATCTATGAATCTGTCTCGACAGAGTGTAGTGCAAAAATGTTGTACTAATGTATGACAATTTGAAACTGGCGAGGCTGAGACAAATTTTGGTGCAGTTTTTACATCACTTTTTTGGCGCACATAAGTAAAGTCCTGTGAGACACTTCCATGCAGATTGACAAATGCTACACTAACCTAATGAGATGTACATGCCATAGCAAACGTATACCCAAAAAAGGAGTGAAAATTACTAATACTGCATGTTCTATATGGACTATATGAAGTCTACAGGAAAAAATCATGAACGATTTTTTTTAAAATTTTAGGCTGCAGGGTTCTGCACAAAAGAGTCCCTTTCCCCCTCAGGCCCAATTTTTCCTTGTAAACACAACAGAAAAGACAGATAACAAAAAAAAAAGGAAAAAAATTTCTTAAAGATTCAAATGTTAGCAATCAAGGGAAAGTCAATAAAGTTTAAACTGAAAATATCCCTAGTTTTGTAGGGTTTTAAAAAAAAAAGAACTGTCCATAAATTTAAACCCAAAAGGGAAAAAATTTAGGGTGAGGGAGAGAGACAAGGACTTTTAATTCCCCCGCCCACCACTGGGTTAAATACCCTGGAACCCAAAGGCAAAACCCAATCTCCCTCCGGGGGAGACCCCATCTCGGACCCCAGGGGCCCCACCAGACAGGATCCAAAATTTTTAAAATCTAAAACCGAAATTAAAAATCTTTATTTCCCAGGTGGGTTATCTAACCCTTTTTCTTAAAAACCCTAAAATGTTCCTGCGGGTGACCACTCCTCGGGACGGCTTTTTTCCACGGGTTTTCACATTCTTTACATTTGAAAAACCCTTTTTTCTCCTCGGGAATTGAATCCTTTTTTTTTTTCCCACCAAAAAGGGAAAGCCCAATTTTGTTTTTTTGGGGGAGGCTTTACTTAAAAAATAATTTTTCCCCATACTTTTTGTAGGACCATTTAAAATATTTAAAAAAAAAATTTAATCATGGTCCCCCCGAAGCCGTCTTTTTTTTCAAGATTTAAATAAGTTAAATTTTCTTCTAACCTTTTCCTCAAACTAAGATGCCCCATTCCCCTTATAATTTTTGGGTTTGCTCTTTCTTTGTACTCTTTTCTACCCTCCATTACATCTCATTTATAAACGGGGTCCAAACTAAAACGGGGCATTTTCCAAGTGAGGTGGGCACCAATGTTTAAAAATACAGCTAAAATTACACCCCTTTCCCGCGGCCCCACCCTTTTAAAAACCCCTTAACACCTTGGCCGTACCAAACGCCCGGGTTTTTGGGGGGTTAACGCACCTGGATGTATGGAAAACGCCCTGAGGATCGCGCAACTCTAAAGCAGATTTTCGCGCGATCGGCGCGGGGTGTCAGCCCGGGGGGGGGGGGGGGGGGGATAACCCCGAAATTATCGCGCCCATCCGGTCGCAATAACAAAGAGGGGACGCAGGGGGGAAAGATCGCCCCTCCGCGCCCTCGGGGCTGCCGCAGCGCAGGGATAAATGAGATCCGTGCCCCTTTCCCTCCCTTAAAGACCCCAGGGGAGGGCAGAGAATGCCTTCCGGTTTGTCTATGACGTCACGCCCGCCCCGGGCCAGGCCCCTTTTGGGGGGCACGCCCCCACTTTACTAAACAGTTGTCATGGGAAACCATCAAAAGAAACCAAGTTTTCCTGAATTCCATTGAATGAAGATCTAAAAAATCTTCTCCCAAATCCCCAAAGGGGGAAAAGAAAAAATAAAAAT